>LBNU01022656.1:173497-226691 GCA_014162995.1 Artemisia annua
TGTGTGTGTTTTTCTATTTGCATTAGAGTGTATGAATTGATTTGAGATTGGATCTTAGGAGGTATTTAAATAAGAGGAAATTGTAGGTAGCTGAAGGTAAATTAATGACTGATTCAATGTATGTAGTTTAAGAAAACTTAATGACTTTAATTTATGGGTAGGTGGTATAGCCGGTTCTCAGACGGATGTAACCGGATCTTAGCCGGATTTACACCCAGCTTGTTTGACTTTATATGAAGGTAATATATCTGAAGTCTTGTTGCTAAACATCAAAAGTCAGACACGTACATAGTACTTCAAAGTCCATCATGGACAAAAACAAGAAAGGACAAATGTATGTTGATTATTTTTATGAAAAGAATAAATAAATAAATGGGCTTTGAGAATGTAACATGGAAGTACGTAATTGCAATATACTATTGATCTTACGTACGTATTGCATGGATATGAGGTTTTTATATAAATAGATGCTCGCTGTTGTCTGTATGAATATAGAGGTTAAGTAGAAAAAAATCGGGTTGATTGTAATCGGTTTAATGCTTTTATTTTTGGGGACGACAAAGATGGGGATTAAACCGATCTATTGCCGCAGAGGTGAATTAACTACTTGTTTCTATTATGCCAATTGCTTATTTGCATACATATTTTGAAACTACCAGGTTCAAATCCGTAAATGATAGTACGTTCAAACCACGCACTACAATGAAACAAGAAAAAACGACCCGATACCATTTTAACATTGTTGATGTGTGGAATCATTAGTAGCCGATCGACTTAGGTAGAAACACAACACACAATGATTATTTAACCTTGAAGGAAAATACAAAGTATGAATCGATAAATAGCTGTTCAATGAACATAGTATTTTACGTAAACTAATCTTCACTACAAGCTAAATGTGTGATATTAATCCTAAGTACATATGCATGTATTTGTGCATATAAATAGATGATCACGTTCATTAATGTTGTGCTTATATATACAATTATAGAGCTTAAAAAATAAGAACAATGGCTGGCGGTAATAAGAACATGGGGTTACTTGTTCTCGGTTTGATGCTTTTATTTTTGGGGACGACAACGGTGGTGGTGGAAGGCATAGCATGCTGCAGTGGTAGTGTATATAGTTGTTGTTTGGAAGGGAACGTGCCAACCGCCATGACACCGATGTCTGCCAGCTTTACTGGTAACAAAAAGATGCTAGGTCGAAAGGCTTACTTCGTAACCCCATCTATCACCCATCATTGAGCATATATATGACTCATTTTGAATCAATTAAGACTTTATGTTATGTTTTCATGCTTTTAAATAACTTGATTCACAATCAAGAGTGTTATAAGTAATTAATACAATGAAAGTGTGCTATATATGTCATATTATTTATTATTACTAATAAGTTGAGCTTTTATGTAGTTATTCGAGCTCAAACTCAACTCAAACTAGCTTGAATTATTCATATATGTATGCAAACAAGCAATCGAGTTGTTGAAGTCGAACATAATTGAGCCTTAACATCAAGGTACAGTTACTTATTACTAATATGTTTGAGTAGTATATTCTCTCGAGGTGAGATCGAGCTTTGCATCAAGAACATGCGTCTAGCTATCGAAAGGAGCCAGAATTACGCTAGGTCGTCTCACCAAACTTATACTCACCTCAACTCGTACTTGTCCACCTTAGTCAAATAGATCGGACTTTAATCCGCAGAGAAATATATGGTAACTATGCTAGAAATATTTCGAATGAATACAAAATAATTTTATTTTTTTTATGGCTTCTGGACAATATGTTTAAGCCCAATGCGTTAGAAATATGTTACAACCTCTAAAAAGAAGACTTTGCTTGTGGATAGTAGAATGGGCCAATAAGCCCATTTACAACTAGGGCTTTATACTTTTATTCCGTTACTATTATACAGTAATAAATCATATGTGATTTTATAAATCACTATGTGATTTTTAAAACAACAAATTATATCGGATTTTATAAATTATATGTAATTTTTCGAGGGGGGGAGGGCAATTTCAACACTCAAAAAAAAAATTGTAGAAATTATACAGAAGTACCCTTCTATAGTAAGATGATTTAATTCTCGTCACAATGGCATGATTCGTTTCGTGTAACGATTAACGGAATGTGAGATATTTAATTTTTAAAATAAGAATGAAAGTATGTCTTTTGTCTTTTTTAATTTAATGAAAAAAATGAATTGTCAAGATTTGTCTGTTTGATATTTAGATCATTTATGATCTGAACTTTTCTCTAGAGCTATATATATAGTTAGAGAATTTAGATCAATTTTTTCTCTTTTTAAATTAAATAATTATTTGAAATTTATAACTTCTCACACAATATCAGTATGGAGAGACCACAAAAAACTTAGCTAAAATTACCATATATAATCAATTTCATTACCAATCAATAATTTGATTAGGTAACGAATAATGTTAAATCATCATTATCACTAATTATTTTTCTAACACGTCCAAAACTTAGCTTTCATATAATTTAGTTTCTTGATTTAACATTTTTCACTTTAAAAAACTATATATGAAATTAAAATCACTTCATTATACATACAAAAGACTTCTAAATTTCTAATCACATGTAGCATTTAGATAGACATTCCATCGCATACATTTCATTTCACTGAGAACACATCAAATAGTACGTATCTCGCTGTGATTGCTAATCAACACGAATGTCGAAGGCCACTCATGCGACAAGCATCACATTGGCGTAGCAGTTCAAAGTATCCAATCCATGTAACTCGACACCAGATTTTGGTAGCATAACTACTTTGCTGCAGACTGTCATATATATTAAGGTAAATTTTGCACGGTCTCAAGTCCACATTGTTTGCTAAGTGTCTTATGGCTTGTGGCTTATGGCTTGTAGCATCGTGTTATATATGTTTACTCCCTTTAATAAAGCAAACTTTTGCCGCCTCTATGAGCGTATGTGGCAAAACGAAGATCTATGAATCAAAACAAGTTGCTTATAATAGTATGTAAGCGTAAAAGTAAAATTTTATGCAAGACCATCTGAACATATCAATAGGGTCGGAAATTCGCTCTATAAAAAAAGCGTCCAGGCAGATAACAGCTGAAATACATGCCCCTCATACCGTTACCACATATATCGATCTCCATTTGAGATCATTACAAAATACAAGACCCCATCATTCATTCATATAATATAAACCTCCAAGAACACGAATATATTCCCTATAACCGAAAAGACTTATTATCCTAGATACTTTACTTGCTATGCATATTTATATAATTTTTTTTTCTACCACCAACTCTCCCCCCCTAATCCGAAAATAGATATGCATCATCATGTTGGCGACTGCGTTTTGATTGGGGCCCAGATATCTGCTCCATTGCTGCTAGCAACTCCCATTGTATATGAAGTCGGAACCAGACACAAGCCTTTGCTTCTCAAGTTATATGAGTCTAAGTCCTACAAAACGATAACAAATAAGTCCATGGTTTTGGCACCAACTGTTAACTTGATTCATAATAACAAAATGCATAATAAGAGGTAAGGGCACGCGCATACGTACATGGGTCATAAAACAAGCAGGTCGAAAGGTTGTATAACGGTCATATGTCTTTGTGTTCGGGTTAATGCAACTTACGATTGTCCACCCTATTTTACTTTTACTTAAATAGCTAATTATTATGTTTCATCTGTTTGCCGTTTTATGAACTCAATGTAATCATAACTGATCTTTTTTTAACGTAAATGGGTTACATGTGCCACCTTTAACGGTCAGATAGAGAAAGTAAAACTATTTACTTGGTTCATAGGCTATTGGTTCTCTCACCTGATACTGATCTGTTGGATCGCTCTGAAGATAAGGCGCACTCAGCACCTGAAACAAAATCAAATACAGGCTTTTTAAATTACGCAGTACAGTATTATTTTGGTATAACGAAAGAAACTGAGATATAAAAGAAAGGGAGCGGGTAGTGATATGGGTAGTGGCAAACCTTTACTTGATCGTGAAGAAAGTGTATGTACTCCATTGCCTCAAGAAGTACCGAAGCAGTATCTGTCTGCAGTCAAAAATCTTAAATTAGAAAACTATCGGATTCCACATTTACTAACGTGTTAGCAATGAAGAATGGTACCAAAAGTTTATTAAACCAATGACACGGCCTTAAACTAACATAAAATGGAATAAAAGTGAATTATGTTATATCGATCAGCCGTTTGAGCATGACGGTTTCAGTATACCTTGCCGTATGGTGAGACGAGCTGCTGAAGGGCTGCTACCCTTTCACCAACCTTCTCTTTTCTTTCCTGTTAACAAAGTAAAAATGAGTGAAGCTTTAATCATCAATGATTTATGTGTTTACACAAATGCGCAATGTAAATCACTCGGACCATAAATCTTAGTAAATGAACGTCATAGATGATCAAATAACTGCCAGATAAAATATCACAAGACAAAAGGGACAGAGCAAGGAACAAGAAGAAACCTTGGAGGACATGGATAAACCAGCCTTCTGTCTTTTTGGTGTCAAAGAAGTAAGACTCCCCTGCTCAATAGATACTGGACTTCGCTTATGGTCCATCATCTTAGTCGCTGGTTCAACTCTTTTCGTCTCGATTACCGCAAGCATTAACTGTCAAGCATTGTAAACATAATAAGCAATATGCAGGCTATGTAAATACACAACATACATATAACATAGCATACATCTGCATTAAATAGCTTTTACACTTATTTTCTATAGTTCCGAGTGACTACTAAACATCCAATGTGATAAATAAAAAAGGTGGGTAGGGGTCGGGATTCACTACAGATATAAGGTGGGGCATTGAAAGTCAGATTGGACATATGGCGATATAAAAGCTGGTGGAGTACTATTCAGGGACAAGTTATCTACCCTGTCGTTGTTAAAGAGAAATACATTTTTCCCAAGGAATAGACCAGCAACTACACGAAACAAAAGGCTTAAGCTTAATTATGCATTTGTCAATTCCATAAGATTAATTACCGCTCATTTTATCAAGTTCTTACAATAAGAATGAAAGCGCCAGAACCACCACATATGCAAGTTCCAAGACGTTGCTTACATTATAAATAATATTATGACCACACGGTTGTTGTGCCATGGAAGGCAAGCAGTATTAAATAATCAGGTTTGACAATTCAGCGACAAAAAAACAAGAATCACATTAAACAACACATCAATCATAACACTAAATGCCTACATTAAAAAAACCATAAGCCACAAACAACTTCAATATGATTAAGACATTATCCGTTTATTTATATTAAACACAACTTAATAAAATGTATGCTAGATGTAACACATCAACAAAAAGCTCTGCAATGAACGGTACAAATTTAGTCAAAGAAGCAACGTTACGTAAGTATTGACATATTATATTCAGGGGTCCCTAGATAGAACCATTATAATAAAATATTAGTACATGATATCATATTTGAATATATCTATGTTTGAAAGTAGCACACATATGCTATATTTTTGGTTCCGGGTAGGACCTGTTCTTATCGCTATTCAAAAGAGTAGGTAAGTGTATCAGTAGTATGCAAGACATGTGTTCTTCTAGTGCATCAGTAAACTTTAACAAGAACCACACAAACAATGAAACGTTAAGTTCTAAACTTAGTCTTAACACTAGGCGTAATCAAGTCTAGTAGATCTTACAATTTCATCCTGACTGAATTATGTGTTATTAAGTCAACCCGAGCCTACAAGTATCATGTAAGTGTAAACACTAAACTTGACTAGTGCTATTATTAAGTATTCGAAATCAATAATCCAGTCGAGTCAGGCTAACTTAAAAGCATTTAATCGAGCACAATGTTACAAAACCTAACTCGGTCGAGTTTCGACTTCAAATCCGTCAAGTTTATAGTTTTATAATCATGTGGAACATAACATTGGCCCTTGATTAACTATAATTCAATTCGGTTACATGCTCAATTCTCAAAAATGTTAGTTAGGGAAAGTCGACCAAGTTCCAAGCTTGAGCTCAACTTAATTACAACACTCGAAACATGAGACACTCCAAGCTCGAAGCTCAATCTAGTATAAAAATCATTTTCTTTGTGCCAAAAATAATACAGTAACAAAATAAAGACCCAATGTTAGAATAAAGACCCGAGTAAGTTTCTAGTATAATAATCGATTCGAGCTCAAACTAAAACACATTTCCGACTTTGACTCACCTCGATTACACCCACAGTTCTCAAAAACGCGTGTCAATGACTGATTCAAATTCAACAAGTGCAAGCTCGACTAAATTGCAAAACTCAGAACATGACACACTCGAAACTCGAAATTCAATAGAGTATGAACATCATTTTCTTTACTTCTATATCTTCCTGCGAACTGTGACAAGCCTAGGGGTATGTTTAGTTGGTGAAAAACATGCCATTTTTTAAGGAAATTTTCGTAGGAAAACGGAAAAACTGAAAACCCGTTTAGTCACACTTTTTTACTAACATTTTATATAACTCCATCAAAACGGGTTTTCATAGTTCTCAACTCGAATCTAGAAACGGAAAAACAAGAAAATTTTTCTCAAGGTTTTACAATCTTCCTAGATAATGCTAAAAACACTATAACCTAAACATTCAAACACTAATCACTTAGAAACATTGTACACAATCACAAACAAAACATGTTCACAAACTACAATTCAACAATAGTAACAAATATCATTTTCATTACTTACAAACTTTTCACAATTTTATATAAACATCTCTAATGGGCTGTTTGTTTTCGCCTTATATAGCGGGCTTACGCCTTATTTGGTTTCGGGCTTGTGTTTTATAAGCTCACTTTTTGCGGCGAATTTCGAAACTTTTCGGCTTATATAAGTTTATTACTACATATATTATAATAACCTTATATAAGCCGAAAGGCTTATATAAGTTTATCATGTCGTAATAAACTTATATAACTTATATAAGCCTTTCGGCTTATATAAGGTTATTATAATATATGTAGTAATAAACTTATATAAGCCGAAAAGTTTCGAAATAAGCCACAAAAAATGAGCTTATAAAACATAAGCCCAGAACCAAATAAGGCGTAAGCGGGCTATATAAGGCGAAAACAAACACCCCGTAAATATCTCTAATGGGGTGTTTGTTTTCGCCTTATATAGCGGGCTTATGGCTTATTTGGTTCTGGGCTTATGTTTCATAAGCTCATTTTTTGCGGCTTATTTCGAAACTTTTCGACTTATATAAGTTTATTACTACATATGTTATAATAACCTTATATAAGCCGAACCGGCTTATATAAACTATATTATGTCGTAATAAACTTATATAAGCCGAAAAGTTTCGAAATAAGCCACAAAAAATGAGCTTATGAAACATAAGCCCAGAACCAAACAAGCCATAAGCCGGCTATATAAGGCGAAAACAAACACCCCATAAACAGAGTTAAAAAAACTTACCGATCAAATACATGCGATCATTCACCTTTGAAGTAAAATTTTGATGATGAAATATATTTATAGTAAAGACTAAACGGTGTCGTTTAAGTATGAAAGAGTGAAGGAGTTTTTTTTTTTTTTTTTTGAGAGTTGAGAGGGGGAAATAAGGGGATTTTGAAAGGCTTTGTATGAGTGGTTATTTATAAAAGGGGTTTTTGATTGATTGATTGATTTGTTAAACAAGTATGGAAATGATAATGATGTCATATATATTTTGTTATTATGACAGCTAATATCCAACTTTTTTTTGAGTATATATGGAGTTGTTTTACTTGCTATTCATTTACCTTTCTTTGGTTAGGAGCATCATGTGTCGTGTAATAGAACGTCGTGTTATCCTTATAGCAAAAAGTGTTGTCAACTCAGCGTTTTATATTTATAACTTAGAACCAATAACTTAAATCAGAAACATCTTTTTTCTATTACTCATGTTATAGGACACCTTCTGGTCCACAAATAACTCAATACAACACGCACAAAGAAAATCGGATAACACGGCTGGTGAATTTGACGCCAAACCTATGACACGAAGAGGGGCGTTCGACTCGAGTTATAACATGACGTTATGGGATGGCACCATTCCTACCCGCCACCCACACCTTAAGCTTTTAACTAAATTGGTTGTGGTTAAAAGTTTTGTTTGTAAATGTTGATAAGTGGTAAAGTATAGTTGTTTAAATGTACATATAATATGTGAAGAACGTTGTTTAGATCAGCTAAGAATTAGAGAAATAAAGAAGAGGATCAATGGCGGAGAGGGCCGAAACAAAATTTTTCCCGAATAAACATTAGATGGGAGGGCCGAGATGAAAAAAAAAATTAACACATGAAATCGCAAATAAATACAATAACGGGCTTAGGCCTAGGGGGCCGGGACCCTTCCCGGTCCTCATTAAGCTCCGCCCATGAAGGGGATCATGTGTCCTCCTTTCTACTCTTTCATCGCGCGTTAGACTCATTATACTATCTCTCTTTGCACACATTATGACCCGATTGTTGAGATGATATGGTCATAGGGTTTTTGTAACTTGTGCCCGGGGCACAAGTTATGCACACCAAAAGTACACACGGAGTCACATAAAATTACACTTGTATTTACTTTTATGCGGTTCTCTGTGTACTTGTTCGTGGGTCCATGTGTCCTTTTGGTATGCTTAACTTATGCCCCTAGGACACAAGTTAGAAAAACTCTTATCTTTATAGCAAAAAGTGTGGTCAACTCAGTATTTTTTACTTATAACTCGGAATTTATAACTTAAATCAAAAACATTCTCTCTCAATCACTCGTGTTATAGGACACCTTCTATTCTACACAAATTCAATACAACACACACAAAGAAAAGCGGATAACACAGCTGGCGTTATGGGATTGCACCATTCCTACCCACACCTTAAGCTTTTAACTAAATTGGTTGTGGTTAAAAGTTTTGTTTGAAAATGTCGATAAGTGGTAAAGTATAGCTGTTTAAATGTACATATAACATGTGAAGAACATTGCTTAGATCAGCTAAGAATTTGAGTGAAATAAGGAAGGGGATCATTTGTCCTCCTTTATGCTCTTTCATCGCGCGTTAGACTCACTATACTATCTCTCTTTGCACACATTATGACCGGATTGTTGAGATGATATGGTCATAGGAGTGACCATATTTATTTTGTTATGTATGTTTGTGTGTGTGAAAGTATATTATGAGGTATGTTTTGTGCTAAATTGTGATATGTTTGTGTGGTTGGTTTCGTGGTCACCACTACAAGTGCTTGGTGGATGGTTTAGTAAAGGAGTGAATTTTGATGTTGAGATGAGGTGATGGAGGTGAATCGAGACTCTGATTATCACTACACCAGTCTAAACGACTTATTCAATATAATATTTTAAGATAATTAACACTCTCTTGAGCGAGTTTTAACTAAGTTTCAACATTACTTTCCATGTATCAATCATATAATGTAAAGTTATGTGCCTCGTTTCAAAAGCAAGAATGATCATTTGCATTGTTTCTTTTGGGGTTTTCTTTTCTTTTTGTTTTTCTTTTTCAATGAAATGACAATTCACTTACCACTCATTTTAGGTTGATTTTTCACTAAAAGGTTTTTTCTTTTCTTTTTAAAGGAGTTAAAATTTTGGCGCATATTTGAGTTAACTAAAACTATAAGTTTCGTTAGTTTAGTTTGGCCGATTTACCAAAATTATCCACTAAATAGTTGGCATGGTCTTATAATCTACTCATATTCAATCCTAGTGAGATACATTCCTTAATATTTTCTTTTGAAGCAAATCACTTACAATATTTGCACATTGTTCACACAATTTCTGGTTAAAAGGTATCATTCTCTCACGTTAAACGTTCAGTTGACCTGAGAGCTTTCGGAGAAATAAAGTCATGGGTTCAATGTCAACTCCTGACTAAATGGTCACTGGAACAGGTGCTCATTGTCTGGCGCTTGATCTTTAGGGAAGTATCAATCAACACCCAAAAAGATGCATAAAGTCAGGGTTTCCTCGCCGATTTAAAACATTTGGAGACATTGTTGACACAATTATCTCATATAAGACTTGAACACACAATCATTTTATTTGAAAACATACCACGGAGTCGTCTACACTAAGTTTAACTCATGCATGTTAGAACGACAATACTAGGTGACTTTCTAACATGGACCGAGTGTCCGAGTGAATTTTTTGTATATGATTTTTGGATTATAACTCTTTAAGTCAATGATATATATAGTAACCCCGCATGTGCAAAGTTCTTGTTTCAAAAGAAATATGATTTTGTTTATCGAATCTTACATGTAAGTCTTATGAAATGACATAAAGTTGCAATTTTTCATCTTTTTGTATATAGAAGTTACGATAGAAGTTCTATAACTACTACACAATGTTTTCATGTACGTCATGTTAAACACTACCATTTTATTATTAAAAAACTAAACACTAAAATCAAAAGATAAAACAACAAAGATAGACTAGACTTTAGATGATTCACAAAATCGTTTTTTTGCTATTTTTGATTCTTATCGTTTAAAATACAAAAGTTTGTTAAACTTTAGCGCCAAAGTCACATCATTTTTAGCAACCACACTCGTTTTTATTCTTCGTTTGGTTCGTAAGTGGGTTTGGATTAAGATTTAGATTTAGTATAGAATTTGGATTTGAGGTGGGTATAGCAGAGAGAAATTATATATATTAAAATTATATTTTATAATAAAATATAAATAAAAAAGTTTATTTAAATAATAAAATAATATAGAATATGAAATAATATTAAAAGGGCCCACATATATTAGAGAGAAAAAAAAAAGAATTGGCCCACAAAATTAAGCAAACCCACTCATACCCACCTAATTAGTATACTATCAATATCTCATTACATCTATCATTCCCTTTATTAAAAGAGCCAACCAAACACATAATTAATGTCACATCAACTTAAAACCCATTCCAAACCCTCAAAACAAACGGGCCCTTAGTTATTAATTAATAGAATCTCTACTTGTATTTTACTAAATTTTAAGTTGGTTTAAAATATATTTATTTTCAAATTCAATCATACAATAATCTCACCAAGTTAATACGGTTTATTATTGTCACACAATATAATAAATTAATAAGTGTACCCATTATGAAAATAAACATTTTCTTGAGAGGGTGTTTGGACTTTGGATAGCTTATTATTTTTCACTATTTTGTTTTTTTTAACAGAAAATAACTTTCTTATTAAAACACTTTCCACTTATCCGCTCTTTCTTAAATAAACAATCATTTTTTCATATTTTTCCTTAATTTTTTTTTTTTTTTTTTTTTTTCATATTCAACTTAAAACATTCTATAAATAAATTTAACTGCATATTTCGATCAAGATAACTTTTTTACCAATTTTTTTGCATGTTAACAAAATAAACATATTTCAACACTACCTCAAAAGCACTTATTTCTAAACGGGTTATAAGTACTTATTTTTATGAAGATGCAAAGCTAAAAAAAGTAAGCAATAACAGACACTCTCTAAAGGGAATTGATTAGCATATTTTCAATTGTTATTTGCACACTCAAATGTACAAACTGGTAAATCAGCATATGATAAATGTACAACTACCGAATGCACAGTGAAAAGAGTGTGCAAATAAGAAATTGGAGTGTGCAAATCATTAGCCCTCTCTAAAACGAGATAGAATATTAAACAAGCGACGAGTGTCATTATAAAAGCATACGTATCATCTTGTCATTGGATGACACAAAATGTCATCTGACACTTCACTTTAATGTCATTATTGGCGTTATTTGCCCCGGATGACACAAAATGTCATCTCACTCTTAGACTTCAATGTCATTATTGGCGTTATTTGCAGCGTCATCTAAACGATGTTTTTAATGCGATTAGTTGGTTTAGTTTTCAGTATTATAAGGTTAGTGGTAATAAAGAGTCACCAAACCAGCATAATCATTGCATCTCAGCGCAATTTTAACTTCTCTCTCCACAGCTAATATTACTATTAACATAATGTAATAACAAAACCAAAAACACCACCAAAGATACCCACTAATCATAAATATACATCACAAAACCCAAAATATCTCACACGCACGCACACACAGAAAACAATAGACGACTCCTCCAAAACTCGGTCGTCTGCACGACTAAATTCTCCCTTTTTCCATGCCACAGTGCATCATCCATGATTACATGGTGACGCTAATAGAAACGATGCATCTTCGAAAGCCGGAAGATGCGTGCAATACCCATTATTATCACTAGTGGGTATAATGTGATTCGATGTTATTAGTCGGACATATTATTATATGTCATTCCGACAAGCAGAGGCGGAGACAGGACAGAGCAAAATGGTCACGTGTCTTCTAGCGAAAATATACAGTATAAAAGTTTTAACAAAATTTACTTCTACGACCATAACTTTCTAGCTTCGCCGACCGAAAATCTGGATTACATTGATTTTGGGCTTCACTATGGCTATGGCAATCAATGTTTTAAAACCCGGGTTGACCCGGCCGGTTCAACCGGTTGAACCAGGAACCGGCTCGGAGACCGGGCCGGATAGGACCGGGTTTTGCTAGTTTGAGAACCGGATTGAACCGCCGGTTTTTTGTTGACCCGGGTAGATAAACCCGCCCGGGTCATGACTTTTTATCAAAAAAAAATTAAAAAAATGATTTTTTTTTCTAATAACTTTTCTAAGTTTAGTTAAAAAGTTGAAGCGTTGATGACTAATGTTTGCTAAAATTTTGTAAAATAGTAAATTATAGTTATACATGATCTTAGAATCACTAATTAATATAGTTTTTGTATAGATCATTATAATTTAGAACCACTTGTATAGACTTAAAAAACAAAACTTATCGGTATAGTCTCAATCTTTTTCACCGATTTAATCGAATGCATGAATAAAAACGGATAAATTATGAGATCATGCAATACTAATTATTAAATATAGAAAAAAGTATATATATTTATAGAACTGATTCGACCCGACGGTTCAACCGGTGACCCGGTAAATCGACGACTAAACCTGGTCGATAAAAAAACCGGTTTTAAAACATTGATTCCAGTAGCTCTATCCTCTTACCTTTCAATCAAACACTTCAAGACTCTATTTTTGATCTCCACTGTTGATCAGGTCTCATGACACGTGTCATGATCAGAGAGTGTTAGTACATGGTAAAATAATATTTGCAGGGAGTCAGATTATGTAGAGGTTACACAAAAGTCAATAGGTGTGTCCAATTTAGTCATAAAAGTAGGCCCACGCGCTTTTGCCCTTGTCTTAACGTCAACTACTCATATACGGAGATTGGGTTCAAAGTACATATCGTAGTTGTTTTTTTATACTCCCTCAGTCCCGTACTAAGTGTTTACAATGTAATCTTTGGATGTCTTAAAATTAAGTGTTCATATTCTATTTCAACCAATGAGATGAGACTTTAGTGGGTAAAAATGATATTTGATTGGTGGAGAGTGTAGTTAGTAGAATTTTCAAAACTTTATGCATGATGTAAGGCGGACACTTAATATGGGACGGAGAGATTACTTGTTTTAGGGTTGTGAGGCGATCTGTACATTTCGATTTTTGTAGGTTAGTACTATTGGTACTCTTGTTTTACAAAAAAATACTACTAAAAAATACACAATATTTTATTTTAACTTTTCTGTTAATGTACATAGTTTATTTTTATCAGTTTTTGTTCCGTATTTTTTGCTGGTTTAATACTTATAAAAAGAAAATTATAAAATAGAAAATAAAATGAAAAAAGTAGGGGGTATAAATGGTGTTTTAGATGGATATTAATAACCTATTACTTTTTTTATTAGCACATATTAAAGTACAAGTACAGTAAGCATCTTGTGATATATTCAGTATATATATATAACTGTTTAAAACATAAATTGAAGTGTGCTAATCAAAACTTGAAATGTGCAAATCACCTCTATTTACGATGTGTTTTTGAGTATCAAAAATACAAAATAAAGTAAAAAAGAAAAAGTTTGTGTTCACGAATATTATTTAGAAAAAAAATAATAACCGAGAGAAAAGGGTTATTAGATTGATTTTGATATTAAATGTTTTCTTTTTAAATTCAACTGAAAATAATTATTGTAATTTTTTTTTTCTGTGATTTTTTTTTACTCAAAAAACTTGAGAAGTGAGCAATAATGATTTATGGCATTTGTGGTCCATCAGTCAAAGATTGTGGAAGGAAATCAAAGTATTTGCTAACATGAATTAAAAAGAATTTTCTTTTATAAGCAAACATGTTTTAATGTAGCATTGAAGACGACGGTGAGAATGGAATTGCAAAAAAAATTCCATGCCTATCAAAATATTTATACCGCGGGTTAACATAAAAATACGTCATTGAATTTTTCATAAAAAGTTAACTATGGTAACGAACTTTCACTTTGTTCATTTAAGTTATCGAACTTATGAAACATGACATTTAGGTTACCGAACTTATAAAAATGTATGTACACATCACTGTACTTGTAAAACACGACATTCATGTTACTTAACTTACTAAAAATATGCGTTCAAGTCACTCATAATAGCATTGAAGTTATGGAACAGTAATCTAAATGTCAATTGTTATAAGTTGAGTATCTCAAATGAACAAGATGAAAGTTCATTACTTATACACGTATTTTTTTTTTAAAAAAAATTTTGATGACGCATTAGTATATTTTCTCTTTATACCACATACTATAAAGGTAAAAGTTATTACAAAAATTGGTTGTAAACTAGCACTAGTCGAGCTACTCGTGAGCTACTCAAGCTTGGCTCGTTAAAAACATAATTCAAAGTCGAGCACAAACTTAACATAAACCATGTTTGATAAACGATCTCTAAATTAAGCTTCAAATGTTAAACATATTAAGCAACTAAGATCTTTTGTACTCTAAAACCAACAATCGGCACAAAAGAGTTCTAAGGACCATTTTGACATTTTGTACCTCATTGTTTGTGATATAATTCCAAAAAACAAATCTGGAAATATAATAAATTCTTAAGAGGTAAAGATAGATCAGTTTGGTTTAATATACACTTTGCCAATCCATTCACGTCATCTATAATTTTAAACCTTACCATAACTCATTGATCAAATTTGGACATGAATTAGTTGTCAAGGAAAGTATTAAAATGGACATTATATTTATGACTACAAGCAATTCATGAATCGACAAAAAAGTCAACTTTATACACGATGAATGTATCTTTGCCTGTTATAAACATGTAGATTTAATATCTAGAAGAATGGTAGGTGTGTATTATATCCTAGGATTGACCATTCAAATGCAAAGTAGATAACTTATGGTAGAACTAACATAAATCATGGCATGAAATAAGGTTTTTGAATTCTTCCTTGACGTGTATGGTTAATANTAGTTGTCAAGGAAAGTATTAAAATGGACATTATATTTATGACTACAAGCAATTCATGAATCGACAAAAAAGTCAACTTTATACACGATGAATATATCTTTGCCGGATATAAACATGTAGATTTAATATCTAGAAGAATGGTAGGTGTGTATTATATCCTAGGATTGACCATTCAAATGCAAAGTAGATAACTTATGGTAGAACTAACATAAATCATGGCATGAAATAAGGTTTTTGAATTCTTCCTTGACGTGTATGGTTAATATGTACATAAATCATGGACATGAGACAAAAGTATAAACCTTTAACTTGTAGCATTCTTTGTGAATGTGACCCTTGTGATAAAAGACATAACGAATGGATGTCTTTTATGAAAGTCGGAGTATTTTGGAACCGTCCCGTTTAAGAATGCGACACGTATATTTTCTCAAACGAGATTACGTATTGTCGTTGTATGTATACCCGAATCGATAAGCTGCTTAGATGAGAATGGGGTTGTGGTCGACATACACAATATACATGGTCAAATGCATAAACGCTAACACTATGCATATAGATCGGTATTCACTTAAGATATGTTTGACAAAAGTAACTGTTGCTGGAACTGAAGATAAGGATTATTAAAAATGACTATTTTTATAAACTAGATAAAATGACATTTGATTTTAGAGATTACGAGGATTCTTTTATATAATAAAAGAATTACATCATTTCGGAGTTTTTTTGACAGAACAATCTTAGTGGAAAAAAAATTGGACCAATAGGAATCCTCGATTTTGACACATAGGCGAAATCGAGCAATATGATTGGCCAATAAAAAGTCAAAATTGAATTGATTTGGTCAAACTTTAATAAATTTGGTGGAGAATTTGATTGAGGAAAAAAAACACATAAAAATATAGGTGTCAAATTTATGAAAATAAAAACTTAAAAAAAGAGGAGGTAATTAATAAAACATTAGTGGTTGAATTTTAATTTTAAATATATTATATAGAGTTAAGTGTAAAATTATAAATCTCCATGTTTTTTGATAACTTTAGATAATAAACAAATAACCCCTTACACTTTATAATATGAACTTTGTTTACAATTACATGAGTATTAATATTGGTTTGAGACTACCATCCATTAAACTTACAAAATTTTATAAATGTACGAATTAGTTTAATATACGTTAAATACTTTTATAATAAATATTAGTTTTAAACTTTCATCTATTAAAATATCTTTTTACTATTTACGTTAAATATAAATAAGAACTCATGTTATCCTATTTAAAAGTTTAATCTATAAAAAATTGGACCAATAGGAAAGCTCAATTTTGACACGTAGGCGAAATCGAGCAATATGATTGACCAATAAAAAGTCAAAATTGAATTTATTTTGGTCAAACTTTAATAAATTTGGTGGAGAATTTAATTGAGGAAAAAAAACACATAAAAATATAGGTGTCAAATTTATGAAAATAAAAACCTAAAAAAAGAGGAGGTAATTAATAAAACATTAGTGGTTGAATTTTAAATATATTATATGGAGTTAAGTGTAAAATTATAAATCTCCATGTTTTTTTTATAACTTTAGATAATAAACTAATATACTCCCTACACTTTATAATATAAACTTTGTTTACAATTACATGAATATTAGTATTGGTTTGAGACTTTAATCTATTAAACTTACAAAATTTTATAAATGTACAAATTAGTTTCACTATACGTTAAATTCTTTTAAAATAAATATTAGTTTTAAACTTTCATCTATTAAAATATCTTTTTACTATGTACGTTAAATATAAATAAGAACTCATGTTATCGTATTTAAAAGTTTAATATATACGTACATGTGTTTGAATATTAAATACAGTTAAATTATTATTAACGGTAATATAAATATCAAATGGTAAGTACGAGTTACTATGATATGAAAATAAGTATACGCGGTTGTACTTATAACGACTCATGTAGTTATTATTTAAAGTTTACATACGGATATGTGGAAAAACATTTTTAAAAAACTTTACAGAGTATATGTTAACTTCATCAACGCTCATTATGTGCTACTAAACTCGCACATTTTTTGTAAAACATGATATCAATATTAATATTAAACAACAACATCAACCTCAACATTAACATCCGTGTCAGCTAAACAAAGTTAAATCTTTCATCCAATAAAATTTTTACAAAATATTAAATGATATTAATACATAATGAAAAACTCATGCATGCTTATTAGTGTACTTATATCACAATTTTCACGGGTAAATTCTTATATGTTCATAGAATAAACAAAAATTTTAAAATAAATTTGATTTATTTGTAAACCCATGTGATTAAAGAACCTTTTTCTTACTTTCGCACATGTTGATGCTCTAACTTTTTAAAATATACATAAGATTTTCTGATTTTAAACGATAATACTATATAATTAAATTTTTCTGGAAAAACCCCGTGCGTGCACGGGAATTAAACCTAGTTTTATTCTATGGCATTATCAATTGATTAATTCTATGTTGCATTTTTCTTTTTCAACCATGTAGCTCAAATGGGCCACAATGATATGCGGAAACAAATACTATATAGTTAGGCCTTTTATTAAGCCCACATGCTGTTTAGCAGTTTAGCACTTTGCAATTAAGTTCTTGTTTAGGACTTTAGGAAAAGGTTTCATTTTGGCCAAATTTGATAATTGACAATTTTTTTAACACAGATTTATGACTCTAAATTATCAGGTGCATAATTTTTTTTACGAGTATAAAAAAAATATGAACTAAAAGTTACGATTTCATTAAAACTACAAGAAGTCATGTATTTATTTGACAAACTAGTAGACTAACTGAAAAAGAAATGTATTTGCGTGATAGAAAATTTCAAGACCATATTCATATCAGAAAAATCATGATTATTAACGAGAATTTACGCTATGTGACAAACATCCATCGGGTTCCCGTAAACCCATAACTCCGCCCCTGTAATTATGTTTATCAAAAATTGGTGTCATATATTTCAAGAAGGGATTAATTAACGGGTGCCCTCAGGGTAAAGTTTAACGTTATTATAAGAGGAAACTTTGAGTTTATTGAATTAAAAATCAAATTTAATTATGGCAATTTACGAGTTTAACTAATGTGTATTAAATGCAATTTGTACATTAAAATAAAAGTTTGTATTTAATGAATGCGGTTTAACCGGTGCCTTCAGGGCACTTGTTAGACAAACCCTTTCAGAGAAAACTTGAACCTATAGCCATTTAATTGCGAAACTTCACACACACCATGACGAGCCCTTAGATTTTGATATCCACATAAGTATAAAATGAAGACTAAAATATTAAATTCCATACGTGTCTAATCTTAGCTATATGATCTTTCTCTTCCTCGTTTATCTCTATCATAAACCATATTATAACAAACATCAGGTATATATGGATACTTTATATTTTAGCATGATCAATTTTATATCTTACATGCATTCGTACATTAGACATGAATCAATTCCATGTCGAATCCATATATGAAAAAATATCAAAGATTTGTGACATTTTACAAATTTTGGTTTGGAGATTGAATTAACCTTGTGTGTGATTATAGAATCATTTGATTCGATATGGAAGAAACGGTGTTCACGCCTGCCATAGAAGGAATGAACCATATGAAGACGGATCACGGAGACATATTGACTAAGCCATTCTTGGACGTTTGCAAAATGTTGTTGCCGATTCTAGGTGTGTTCCTTGTGTCTTTCTTGATTGGGGTTTATTACACCGGTTTATTGGACTCTAATTTAGCTATCGATATATTTAACTCATAAGAAACAATGTCATGCAAGTTCTGTTTCAAGGCCTTTTCCTAGTGACCATGTTGGAACCAAAGGGACTTTGGTCTAGTGAAATGTGAGCGATCTATCAACCAAGAAGTTGTGTGATTAAGTCTCGGTTAAGACACTGTGAGATATTAGTTATGAGTGTGTAATACTGCATGTCAAAAAATGAATTGAAATGACCTTGTTACGTGAGAGCGTATCATGTTAAGTGTTAACATGTTTGTTTTCACTTTTAGATAAATTTGGAGCTGCCATGGCTATTGTGAAATCGGATATAAGTGGAAACATTACCGTGAGTTATCCCTAACCTTACCTTATTTACATCCTTTTTTCTGCCAATTGTGACTGTTTTTTGTTTACTTGTAGAGATTGGATACTAAGCATACAGAAAATCCAAATAGATATAACTACTTATATGCTCTAGTACAAGCTGAAATTGAGACAAAAACCGCAAAGAATTCATCAAGTTGTAGCAACGGTCTTCTTTGGTTAACAAGGTACCATGTTCTCACTCAANCTTCGCCGTCATCGTTGACCATCAAATATGTCATTAATGTCCTTTTTCTTATGTCAAGTTCTATTAGTAATTTTTATTCTCTTCGTTTCTTTCGTATGATCTAAAAAAAAAAAAAAAAAAAAAAAAAAAAAAAAAAAAATTGGATCTATATGATTTTCTAGAGGAAAACCACGCCCCGTTTGTTCGGAAGGTTCTTTGGGGGTTGAAGTTTTATAACCAACTTTCGTTTTATCATCTTTTCTTTTGATGTTATTGCAAGAGTCTTAATTGTAATTTCTTTTGTTTTAGTTATAAGGGATACTTTGGGTTATCCCATTTAATTTAGTTGTTGGGGATATTTTGGGTTATCCCGTTTGTTTTAGTTGTAGGGGATACTTTGGGTTATCCCGTTTGGTCAGGATACTTTGGTTTATCCTGTTTGGTAAGGGATACTTTGGTTTATCCCATGTGGTTAGGATACTTTGGTTTATCCTGTTTGGTACGGATACTTTGGTTTATCCAGTTTTGTTTGTGTTGCTAAAGATGTGCTTCCGCTTGTTGTCAAATATCTTCATCAACAACTATTTATTTGTTTTAATTTATTGTTATTAGCTTTAACTCTCCAGTTTGAGCTTTCGCAATTTCGCCGCTCAAACTGCGGGGGAGTGTTAGCCCGTATTGTATCAGGCCCAAGCCCGTGTCTAGAATATATATCTGTACATTGTAAATCATTATTCAATCAATAAATCAATCATCATTGAATATACGTTTACATTATCCTATATAAATTAAGTTCATTACGCAAATACAAACAAAAATTGAACAACTTGCCTGAAAACATATCACATGTTTGAGTGATTTGAGAGAACATCATCGGTAACTGGCGGAGTACAATCCAGTGCCCGTAGCCGTGGCGGTTGGCCTGAGATCCTGATTCTGCCTGCGAATAGAGATGAGATTCAGTGGATGAGCTGGTTCTGAATCAGCGTTTCAAAAGTGAAGGAGTTGTGAAGCGTAAGAACAAGAACTTTTACAGTTTTAGTCCCTCGATATTTCTTCACCTTTTAAACTCGTTTGGAGAAGACAATTCTCGCTTGGTGTCATTTTTGAACACCTCTTAATTTTCAAGGTATCCAATGATGGAAATGAATAAGCTTCCTTTCCTAAGCAAAATCCCTTGAGACTATCAAGATCAACAAGTTTTAAGGACTTCAGACAAGGAAACTTTACAATAGCATCCACTATGGCATCAGATTCTTCTTCTCCCTTCACAATTACCTTCATACTTCCACACCTCTTTATATGTAGTTCCTGGAGTTGCAATAGACTACCAACCATCGAACATGTAAATACATATTCTAAACTATCACAATCTTTAATAGACATTCTTGTTAGGTTCGGAAACTTTAAGACTGTCCCCTGCTTGCTCTTCCATATATACTTGAGACTATCTAACCCCTCCAAGTCCACTTGTCTCAAGTTTGGAATTCCAGCTCCAGTTTGTAAATCAAATATCTGCTCAGTGTCGTCACAGTCTCCAAAACGAACAGTTTCAAGCATTTGCAGTTGTGACACTTCATCAGATGAATAAAGAGTCTGTCCACCACTGGGGTTATAATCCATATCAACTTCGATCAAATTATGATGTGACCAAGGCAACCGTTTCATAGTAGTAGGGTGGTACGAGCTTGAACTCTCAGAACTTGGTAATCGGGCCTACAAGGTAAAAAATAAATTTAAAAAAAAAANCCACTCATACACAAGCTTATGTCACAGATAATTGTACATATCAGTTGGTTCAATGATAAAAAAAAACTTCATATGCAAGTAAAATAAGCCAAAAGGCTCTACATGATTGTAAAACCGTTGGGCTTTGGGGATCACATACATAACCAAACCGTTGATATTTGCTAATCATATTACTTTCGATCCACTAAATACGCTGTAATTTTGGTGAAGATTACAATTATCAATGAGGTTAATTGACTCTAATACTAGAAAAGAAACTGACATGGGAAGGCTTTTTCTTTTTTATTCAAAATAAAAATAATACCTGATGCGATGTGGTCGTCACATGAAAGTTAAGGCTGCATTCAACACTATGTTTTCCTAAGCTTGAATTTATGAAGTTAAGCTTTGGAGCTGTTGACCGACCATAAGTAAACACCGTTAATTGTGGGCATCCACGGATCTCAACCTCTTCCAATGCTGGCCATCTGAATTCATTCTTCCCCAAGAAGAAACCCACAAAGTTTGGTAGATTGACTAGTTTAAGGGACTTCAAACAAGGAAAGACCATCCCAACAGAAGCAGTTGTGTGGGAATATATAGACGCATATTCATCATCTCTGTTTGAAACAACCTCTTCAATACCATCACAATACCGTACATCAACTTTCTTTAGGTTGGAAAGAAGTTTCACCATGAGAGGTGAAAACAAGTACTTGATGCTGTTGCACTGGTACATTGTTATGGTTGTGAGATTATGGAATGAGGACTGTGATGGTTGTTTTTGAATAATTAATTCATTCCAATTGCACTTCCACACATGACTCATCCTCTTCAAATTAGACAAACCCAATACTTCAAGATTGGGGAGTATGATCAGTTGTTGCTGGGTATTGTGAGGTGATTCTCTACTAATTGAACTCGTTATCTCAAAAACCACCTCCACATCTTCATAGCTCCACAAAAGTTCAAGTTTATAAAGGTTATTAAAAGTGGGTAATGGGAATGCAATTTTAGAAATCTGCATATCACAACCACAAATGATATATTTAGTAATAATTCTCATTCAGAAAATATGACTACATATAATTGCAACAAATTTAATATATATATATATATATATATATATATATATATATATATATATATATATATATATATATATATATAAAATTTATTCAAGAAGAAACATCTGGATATGAGATAGAAGAAACAGGGTAGAAATAGCATTATTTTTCTATTTATTTTAAAAATAATAAAAAAACCCAATATAATTTTTTTTGTTTTATTTTAAAAAGAATAAATAACATTCAAGTAATGATTAAATTATTTATTAAGTTGTACCTCTTTCTCTTTCTCAACCAATTCATTCTTTCTCTCGCATCTAATAATTGAAACTTCTTTGAGTGCTCTCATATCCAAATTGGTTGTGGCAGGTGTGATTAAATTTTCAAACCTCTCACAACCATGAATATATATGCTTTCAACAGCTTCAAAGCCATGAATAATGATTTACAATGTACAGATATATATTCTAGGCACGGGCTTGGGCCTGATACTATACGGGCTAACAGAAAACTTATCAATCACAGTGTTTGCAATTCGTTAAATAGACATGACAACCCTAGATACCATAACCCACAACCTGGGCTTGGGCTGGTAAACAGGAATCCTAAAACAAACGATCCAAACAAAACATGTCAAATGACCCAAATATAAAACATAAAATACATGATAGAGATACTACCCCATGACGATGTCTTTGTGCCAAACGGGCGCTACCGAGACTCTTTTGGCCCGACCCAATTTTAAAGATACCGACGTATCATTCCCCTCCTCTTCAAAAACGACCTTGTCCTCAAGGTCATAAAAAGGATAACTGGTTTTAAAATCAGCAAACCATTCCCATGTCGCATCCACTATAGACGCCCCAACCTGCTGCACTAAAACCTGTTTTTCTAGTCTGACATTTCGCAATACAAAGCGTGAGTCACAAATGATGAATGGTTGATCCACTGGTTGACCGTCCTGAAAATCCTCAGGTAGACCCACTTTCTTCATGCGTAATGACTCATATCCTTTCAATAAGTACAGAGTGTTGCCAAGAGTAAACGACATCGTTTGTTGAGCATAATCATGCATGACCTTTCCAATACTTTGCAACCATTGGATACCTAGTACAACATCAGGCCCTTTCATCGGAATCACATAAAGATCAACTTTAATAGATAATCCTTGCATGAGAAGCGTGGCCTGAGAAGAATACTGGAGAACTAGAATATTATTGACTGGAAAACTTATCGATTACATTGTTTGCAATTTGTTAAATAGACATGACAACCCTAGATACCATAACCCACAACCCAGGCTTCGGCTGGTAAACATAAACAGGAATCCAAAAACAAATGACCCAAACAAAACACGTAAAATGACCCTAACATAAAACATAAAACACATGATACAGATACTAGCCCATGACGAAGTCTTTGTGCCAAACGGGCGCTACCGAAACTCTTTTGGCCCGACCCAATTTTAAAGATACCGACGTATCAGCTCCGTACATTTTAGATGTTAGGGGAAGCAAACTTAAAATGTTTCCGAGGTGATGTTATATTTTGCAACATTATTAACGGACAAAGGCATAAATTAACACAAGAGCAACAACCAATGCTGTCATTGGTACGTTTTGTAAAAACTATAAAATATATATAGAACACCCATTCTATGCTATAACTAGGTAATCCATAACCGATATAAAAGTTGTTTGACTTGTTGATAGACTACTCCGGAGATGTTTTTAGAAGCAATCCATTTACCCTGAGGTTGAGGTGTAACTGTTTACATCATACCTCCTCGTATCTTTCTTTGGCGGGATTGGGTGTTGTCGTTGTTGTTGATAGACTACATGTTACATCACACGAATATCAAATCAAAGCAATGTGCCATTCTCTATGCGAAAAAGTCGAATATTTTTCTCAAAAAATATGTGGAAAACGACTTCTGAATTTAATGACCAAAATTTAACTAATCTAACGGCTAGAAAAGAACGTACTTAGACAACTACAATCATGTATACATTTTGCAAGCGAGGGTTTATAAAAACTTCAAGATCATTGCACCATCTTCATTAAAAAGTATATGAAACTTTTGAATGCGTTTAATATCTTGTAGATTTTTTTGGAATTTCGGGTAAACCTTCATGAATTACATTTTGAATTTGAGGGATTAACTACATTGAAGGTTAAATATAACTCGCCTAAATATAAAATGTGTGTACATATATTAGATTATTTCATTCCATTCTTCTAACAGTAATCACTTCAAGTATATGCATCGAAAAAGTTATTATATTCACCACCCTACAACATTTTAATATGTGCGTTTTCTTTTATGTGACTACGAATCTTAGAAACACTGAGATCATGAGATGTTTGTGCTAGCTTAATTTATGAGGCTTATGAGCTTGTATAGAATTTTGAAACCTCATAAGCCCTTTTTTTTTTTTTTTTTTTTTTTACTCTCTAGCTTATCAAGTTAAGTTTATGACCTTAATTAAGCCGTATGCTCAAACTTGATATGATAAGCTCATATGTTTTAAAAAAATGGGTTAAGAGTCTTTAAAATTTCTACTCACAAGACGGATGAATAGGAATATGAAACACCCATTAAATATAAAACAAAATGTTAAAGGTAAATAGATGAATAAAATAAACAAATACCAAAGGGGATTATTGAACAAAACTTTGCTTTTGGGGAACAAAAATACGGGTTAAAATGTTAATGCCCTTAAATTTTGGTGTCTCCCAAAAATTTGGGTCCTTTAATGGTTCATATTAATCCACAACTTAAGTCTTAACAAAACATTTTCTAGGTTCCAATATACTAAAATTCTCTATTTTTCATGTTCTTAAAATGTAAAATTTTGTCAAAATTACTTTATCCAGCAAATTTCATTTCCAAACATTGTTGTCTATTGAGAACGATCATCTAGAGGCATTGCTTCGTATGAGCTCGTAATATCGTGTTCAATTTACATACATCTTTAAGATTATACAATGAATCATGATCGAGAAATAACGATTGTCATGGTTGAATATGAGAATTTTCGTATGATATGGTAGCAAAAGCAACGACCAGTATACTTATTCTTTTTGTTAGCGCGTTTAGTTATTGAAAAGTGTATATCGGCAAGGCCATGAAAGGTCTATTGAAAGGCCTACGTTACATCTCCGAAATTTTTGGTACATTTTTCGTGTTTTTATTGTGATAAGATGTTTCAAAAGTTTGCTTTTCGCGCTATGGCTTATGATTTTTTGGAACTACAGAGGCGGATAACGTAAAGGAGCCAGAAATACAGATTGGTGCACCCACGGATGTTAAACATGTTGCGCATATTGGTTGTGATGGTCCTTCTTCAAATGCTCCTAGTTGGGTAATCACTAATTTCCATATAATATATCGTCGTCACGTGTGTGAGTGACATTGTTCTTGATAATAATTTTTTCATGCGTTACATGTATGATAGATGAACGAGTTTCAAGGCTCTTCGGATGCTGGATCGTCAAAAGGTACATGTTTATATGATGAACCTTTTCTAGGTGTAACATATTTATAAAGATGTTAACTGATGCACCCGATCATTGTTCTTCTGTAAGGAAAAAAAAAAGTTGTAGTGTGATGTTCATATGTTATTAATCAAGACATTGTCAATCCCCGTTGCCTTTTGGATCCCAAATTTATAATAATTTCTAACCAAAAACACTTGTCATCCCATATAGAATCGACGGGAACTCCTAATCGTCATGGCAAGTCAAAACAATCCAACACAGACACCAGGTCGCGAAAGAGCAAGACCTCAACTAGTGATAATGAAACTAGTCGTGCTAGGCGGAACAAAAACACAACCGCGGGGGCTGAGTCACCGTCACAAGATGCAGGAGCCAAAAAGAACCGAAAGAAAAAGAGAGCAACAAACCGAGACTCATCTGCCTCAAATAACTCGTATGACTCGAAAAGTGGTGAGATGTAGCTAACACAAGGTCGATAAGAGTACATTGTGGAATTGATCAACCATAATATACACCATGGTTTTGGCATCTCTACATATATGGATTTGTGACAATTATATTGCAACATAGGATTGAAAATTGTTATATTTTTAAACTTTAGGAGCTTACACTTTGTAATTCTTTTCTTCTTGTTTTGCACATACGTGACAATGTGAATTATATCATTTTACTTTTAGTCCCGAACCCGTAATTATCAATATTCGTGATTTNACATTGTTCTTGATAATAATTTTTTCATGCGTTACATGTATGATAGATGAACGAGTTTCAAGGCTCTTCGGATGCTGGATCGTCAAAAGGTACATGTTTATATGATGAACCTTTTCTAGGTGTAACATATTTATAAAGATGTCAACTGATGCACCCGATCGTTGTTCTTCTGTAAGGGGAAAAAAAAGTTGTAGTGTGATGTTCATATGTTATTAATCAAGACATTGTCAATCCCCGTTGCCTTTTGGATCCCAAATTTATAATAATTTCTAACCAAAAACACTTGTCATCCCATATAGAATCGACGGGAACTCCTAATCGTCATGGCAAGTCAAAACAATCCAACACAGACACCAGGTCGCGAAAGAGCAAGACCTCAACTAGTGATAATGAAACTAGTCGTGCTAGGCGGAACAAAAACACAACCGCGGGGGCTGAGTCACCGTCACAAGATGCAGGAGCCAAAAAGAACCGAAAGAAAAAGAGAGCAACAAACCGAGACTCATCTGCCTCAAATAACTCGTATGACTCGAAAAGTGGTGAGATGTAGCTAACACAAGGTCGATAAGAGTACATTGTGGAATTGATCAACCATAATATACACCATGGTTTTGGCATCTCTACATATATGGATTTGTGACAATTATATTGCAACATAGGATTGAAAATTGTTATATTTTTAAACTTTAGGAGCTTACACTTTGTAATTCTTTTCTTCTTGTTTTGCACATACGTGACAATGTGAATTATATCATTTTACTTTTAGTCCCGAACCCGTAATTATCAATATTCGTGATTTGCAAAATCGAATCTATATATTATGCAAGTATTTGCAGACTAATCCTACCTCTCCGGCCAAACGTGACTATAAGCACATTTGTTAGGCAAGAAAAATTATAATTTTATATGAGATTTAAGACTACACCGCAAAAATCAATTGTGTCCGGGACACACCCTGGTTCCGTCACTGTCTAAGCGATATGATATAGTTAAGGTACTTTGATACATTAGATACCAATCAGGCCCGGATATAAGCCTGTGCGGGCTGCCCAACCGCACAGGGCCCAAAGATTTCGAGGGGCCTCAAATTCTGAAAAAGCCCAATATGTATATAAGTAATTGAAGGCAAATTTTGATCTCTAAAAAGCCCATTAGAACGCATGACATGTATCATTCATTCTTGCATTTATAGTTACAAAGAAGCATAGAACTTCATATTATGACTCGATGTGGGATCTATGATTTGCTTATTTGCTTTACTTTTTATCACATGGTACTTAACTTGAATAAGAATAAAAACTTAATCTGATTGATATTTTTAAAACATTTTTTGTACTTGTACACTTGAAGTTTGTATCTAAAACAAAACCAACATATATAAATGGTCTCAGTATGGAAACCGTAAAGGAGAAAAAAAAACATTTAAACTTTTCGCTTTTAGAGGGCCTCTTTCACAATCATAGTACAGGGCCCCCGAAATCCACGGGACGGCCCTGATACCAATGTTGTATTGTTAAATACATTATTCGACACAAGTTTTGTAGTTGACGACATATAGGATTCTTACTTTGTGTGTAATAGTTAAGTACATTGGAGATACTTTGTGGGTTTTGTACGCGTTTATGTCTTTTTATCCTTTCGTGCATTCTTTTTGGCAAGGTTCTCAAATAGACTGCCGTCGAAAAGACCTCTCATGGATTCTTTCGATAGGTAGCCATCCTCATCTTTAGCAATAATGTATACAGCTCCCCACTCGAGTTTGTTTACTATCCTGTAAATGATTATTAATCAGTTTTGAACAGATACATGTTACTATTTTGTTTACAGTATTATTGAAACACAAACCATCCAATAAGGTCGAGTGCAACACGGTTTCCTTCAGTCATGTCCCATAGCTCTTTCAAAGATAGCTTATCATGTTCTGTTTTTCCGTATTTGCTGAACATGTTCTCAAAGTTAACTGGCATGTACCTATTAAATGAAAGAAATTGTGATACTTTAGATGCTATTGGGAGAGCGGGATTTAGTAAAATTACGCACCTTCCTTCTGTATCATATGTGGCGGAATCACTTGGATGTTTGCCTTTATGTATGTTGGCTATGTAAATCGGAAGCAGAAGAGAAGGTAAGTAACTCTGCAAATGCACACACAAACCAAAACGAAAGAAAAAGACACTCAAAACGAAGCCAAAAAAGAACCAAAAACGCGTAAAATGAACTCCAATCTTACCGGTAAGGTCGGGTAACTAAATAATAGATTGAAAAATAGCCCGCCAATCATTGAGAATAGTATGCCGAATCCAATCTTTCGAAGCCCTGAGATAGTTAAGGATGGAGTTGGTTACATGGGAGTAAAATGTTCGTTTATGTGCATTTATTTATCAAATGAACGAACATGAACAAGATTTTACGTCCATTTAGTTAAATGAACGAATATGAATAAAAGTCTCGTTCATTCATTTATGTTCTTGAACGTCCGATTATACGTTCGTTCATTTTTTATTTTATTTTTTTTTTTTTTGGTTTTTGTGTTGTATATAGTATATTTTTACTATATACTTTAAAAGTCGGTATACTTATACAAATGAACACACAAAAATCACAATATTTTGTATACTTTTTTGTTTGTCTTCGTATGTTCATCTATTTTCGTTCGTTTAATTTCTTAATGAACGAACATAAACCACATCAACCTCATTTTTTAATGAACGAACTAGAACAAGAAAATTCGTCCATTTAAGTGTTCGTATCCGTTCATTTTTCCGGTTAAAGTTAAACAAACAAACATGAACTATGCTTCGTTCGTGTTTGCCCGGTTTGTTTAAGACCCTAATGTTATATATATCTTTATAATAAAATCAAAAAATTTGGATGTCAAATACTTGTTGAGTAGTTTAGTATAGTATTCACCCTTGTAAGTCTCCCAAGGATAAACGACACCATTGTTGTCTTGATCAAAGAATGCAACATGTTGTTGGAGCACACTCATCCCTCGAGCATCATGTTGTGGTGTGCCATCAGGATGTTCCACGTCGGGTGCAACCATTGCTCTAGCCATGTCTTTTGAACAACGTAACAAACTATATTAGCCAATGCAGAAACACGTACTAATTCAATTCATCATTCATGAAATGAACGAGAACTTACATGGCTTAGGGATAGACGATTCAAGGTCATTCCGAACGTTCCTTTGAGATGTCACGGGTGCCATTGGTGCCACTGTCGCCATTGCAACCGGGTCGTTGCTCATCTCCAATATTACGTAAACTTCTTTCTCATATGTTTAGATATAGTAAGGTTTTAGATATATAAGTTCAAAATGAAATAGGATACTATTCGACAGTAGTTGAGTCGTGTAGGAAAGCAAATATTTGAGACAAAGAGAATCAATATTACGTATATTTCTTTCTCATATGTTTGCTTAATCATATGTGAGTTTTCTTGCATCTTTGTAACACTTCTATGTTTGGAAACTACTTTTATAAAATTTCTTTAGTTTGTAAAAAGCAACTAATTAACCACCACAAAAATCTTTAGATTACTGTTATCATGATAAAAGTAAATAATTAAATTTAGAGTAAACTCCAAAATAGATTATGTGGTTTGCTCATTTTCACACCATACATTACTCGTCAATAAGTTCAGACATATACATCCATACGTTAATAAACGTTAACCACTATACATTCATGAGGACGAACGGTGCAATTATTTTGCTGTTATCTTCTAATATTGATTTTACATGAGGGAAAAGATTTGCACCATTAGTCCTCAGGGATCTAAAATGTCTAACGTGCAAATATTTTTCCTCGTGTAAATCCAAGTTAGAAGATAACGGCAAAAAAAAAAAAAAGACAAAAAAAAAAAAAAAAAAAAAAAAGAATTGCACCATTCGTTCTCATGGATGTATGGTGGTTAACGTTATTAATGGAGGGATGTATATGTCCCAACTTATCGTCGCGAGATGTATAGTGTGAAAATGGGTAAACCACATAGATGTATTTTAGACTTTTTAGAGGTAGTTTGATATATGGATTTTGATTCAAAGAATGAAATAAAAGATTGAAGAATTTATTTGACAGAAAAGTGAGAATCAAATAATGAAACCACGCCCATTACCTTAATCCTCATCATCTTGCCATGTTTTACGAATTAAAAATGGTGGGTCCTCTCACATTTGATGACACCTATCATATTTTATTAATCATCCTTTCTTAATCATAGTATACTTTAAGCCATCTTTATTTATTTCAAGATTTTCAATATTTATTTCTTTTTAATTTTTGCTTTTACTGTAAATTTCGATCATTATTTTAATCTAAAAATTACTATCCATATATTTTTTTATTATATAATTAAACATTTAAAACAAACAACATTTTTAATCAATCATACATTTCTTTCTCTTACTTTTTCTTTCAAACCTATACAAAATTCAAATCCCATTCCATCTCGTTAACAAACCAAATGCACCCTTAGTAGTTAAAAGTAAATACATAATAAAAGTTAGAAGCCATAAGTTACATGAAAATAAGTTTAATTCAGAAAATAAACTTAGGAGGTGTTTGGTATATTGGTTTTGACCAAAAGGTTTAGGTTGAGTCCTAAATTTTATTGTTTGGTTAGAGGGTTTTGGTTTTGAAATAGTGAAAGGGCCTATAAATCCAAAAGATGAGAAGCTTGGTGGTTTTTCTCTCTTTCACACACTACATTTAGTTATTCACCTATTTCCCTCTCACAAATATAGACATATCTATAATTTAATATTATATTTCTGTTTTATAATAGAAATTAGAAAGTAATAAATAAGAGTAATTTATTAATCCTGATAATTTTTTAAAATTTACATCAATATCAATATCAATATCCAAATCAAAACCAAGTGCACCCTTACATAAACATCCATTAGAAAAGACATTGTCTATTCAAGTCCTCATCATGGTTGGCCAATTTCCAATGTCCACAGACATTGTCTATTCAAGTCCTCATCATGGTTGGCCAATTTCCAATGTCCATATACTTATAATAGTTAGGTCTATTATTTATACTAGCCAGGCGGCGGATGCCTACAATTTAATTTATTTGGTTCACATGTTATGCGAAAATAGTTACAACATCAACGCAAAAGCATCTCTAATGCAATAAGCTTCTAGTATTATTAACTCATTTTTTCAACATAACAGGGTATCCACACGTTGTAGCGATGGGTAATGCGGGCGCCATGTGAATAAAGTTCAGGCACCAACAAAATAATAATAACGGGCTGATTAACCTCAAAAAAATAAGAAGAAAATGATCCTGGTCCGACTCGGTATACCCTTTTTTTCCGGTTCCAACCATCATCTCAAGTTTGTTTTCAGACGGCTTTTATTGGCTAGCCGAACTTGTGGCGACTCCAGTCTCCGGTTGAACCCGTTGGTCCGATCCGATTTCTAAATCCATATGTACTATCAACTTGTTTACATATAAATTGTATGAACTTTTGTTTGTTTTATTAGGTTGTACAATATGTATGTAGAGTTGAGATCACTGTAGATACCATATTTGTCATATATCCATGAACCAGTCTTAGTATTCATTTTTCATCAAAATTAATAAGAAAACTATTTTTCATTTTTTTTAAACAAACATATCTTGCAAACGGTAAATATTTGAGCTACGAAAAATACACCATCACGACGAGAATTAAATTATCTTTCTATAAATATGCACTTCTAGATACTTTCGATGAATTCTTTTTTTTTAAAAAAGATTTCCGACGAGAAAAATCACATGTCGTTTGTAAAAATCACATGTGAGTCATTTTAAAAATCACATGTGATTTTTTTAGGCGGAAATTTTGAAATAAAAAATTTAGTCGAAAGTATATAGAAGTGCATATCTATAGAAATATAATTTAATTCTCGTCGCGATGGTATGATTTTTTCGCATAACGATTAATGGTTTGCAAGATATTTAATTTTTAAAAAAATTGTGAAAGTTTATTTTTTTGTTTTGATCAAAAAATAAATGCCCATGATTGGTTCATTGGATCTATGACAAATATGAGTTCTATATTGATATTATGTCTATGTATAATAACATGTATCTTTCAAACCGGGGGTGTTTTAAAAATAATTTTGATTAGAATAATTGAAAAGTCAATAGATAGTTATGGTTATAAACGTTTTTTTTTTAAATATTGGATTACATGGTATTTTTCAATTAATATTTTTTTAAACATTTCAAAAAAGTGTTTTAAAATGTTATAACTAATGATATTATAATTATATTTATTAAATTTTGCATTTAGTTATGATGAAATTATTGATATCATAGCAACACAACTCTATAATAAGTAAATGTATTAGTGTAATATTTTAAAACTTTTAATTTAACAAAGTCTCAAATGATTTATAATCTAGCATAGATAATTTTCACCCTTATCTAGGAATAAAATTGTAGCTTGATCAATATCATATTCTACTATATAACATTTATAGGGAACTTTCCCCCAAAACACTGTAGCAAGATGCTACAGTGTTTACACTCACAATGAACAGTAGAATCTACAGTGACTAACGGTCGTTAAGTACTTAACGGCCGTTAAGTACTGTAGCACTTTTTTTTTTCTTTTTTTTTTTTTAATTCCGTTTGGTCCTTCGTCTTACAGCGCCGTTGCAAATTTAGTCCTTATCTACAGTGGTAACGGTCGTTAAGTACGTTACAAATTTAGTCCTTATAACTAACGGTCATTAAGTACGTTGCAGATTTAGTCCTTATAACTAACGGTCGTTAAACACACTAACTACTACTTTGGCTAAACGTTCCGCGGCAACGCGCGGGTGATCCACCTCGTATGCATACAATTATAAAATGCATATGTAAAATGTTTATAAAGAATGCTTGAATAAGAATCACATATTTAAAAAATGAAAAAAAGCCTACTTCCTACAAAGTCTAAGACTACACGCAGTAATAGCGAAGATCGACTAGGCGATCGAACGTTCCTTTTGTGGGTGAGCGATCGATCCCCCATTTAATTTTATTTCTATTTTTTTTTTTGTGTTTCGGTCGTCCCTACGATAGACAATCGTTTCATATTTTGTGTGTGATGTAAACGTTGGGCTCCTCTCATTTCCATTTTAATTTAATTTTGCATGGTTGAAAACAAAATTAAAAAATAATAAAAAAATAAAAAAATTAAAAAAAAAATAATAAACATAAAAATTATCATGGCGGCCTTGTGTTGTTGTTGTTTGCTGCCGATGAGATGAGAGCATGGTGGTGGTGATTAATGTGTATGTGTTTTGGGTTGAAGATGAGAGCACTTGTGTGTGTGTTCCGGTGTGTTTTGGGTTGAAAATGAAGTTTATATATATATATATATATATATATATATATATATATATATATATATATATATATATATATATATATATAGTGTATCTTTATTTTCAGAATCCTGTTAAGCGCGGGAATTGCGAGAACTCCATTTTTGCATTAGAAAACATGCATGTTCATATAAAACATGTATGTTTTCTTACATACACCTTAATACACATACATGTTCATATAAAACCCTGTTAAGTGCAACATATCAATGCAAAATGGTTTTATATGAACATGTATGGTAGGAGTAAATAAATGTGTGTGGGTATTATTTAGGCTGTGAGCATGTAACATACGTTTATTATTATTATTATTATTATTATTATTATTATTATTATTATTATTATTATTATCATCATCATCATCATCATCATTATTGTTGTTGTTGTTGTTGTTATTGTTATTATTTTGTAATTTTTTTTAGATATTATTTGTAAAATCTTTTATAAAAGAAGGAAAAAAAATGTGTAATGAAACTAAAATTTGTTAGTTGAAAAGATAAATAAATAGATGAAGGTCGTCTTTACTGTGGCAACCAATCACCTGTAAGTCGTCGAAGAAAGAAAACTGACGTGACGGATAAAATGAGGGTCAATCATTTCCCCTTATTGTGTCCAGCCTAACAGCCTTCCCCTAATAATGTTGGTGTCCTTTATTTTTCCATCCCCGCACATTCACGTTCTCCTGTTCCCTCTTCTGCATCTATGTCACCAATTTCTCCAAATCCTTAACCCTATTTCAGTTTTAAATCATTCAAAATCTAACTAGAGAAAACATATTTGTTTTTCTCAAACAATAACATTACACCGCGCAAAGAAATGACGACGTATAACTTTTGTCGCATATTTCTAGCACGTTTGTCAATGGAGTTACCGGGTTGGTCAATGATTTTCGATAATGGTGCTCATATTCACTGTGAAAAAAAAATAAAATTTTGTTATGTCTTTTGTGGTTTAGAATCGATGTTTAGAGCATAATTAATGTTAAGAACATTATCAAATTCATAACAATAAAATTTCATGCGATACAAATCACTAAACTAATACTACTACGTATTTCATACAATCTTGCATATGGAATGCTATAAACTTGCATATCGAATGCCATGAACTTCAGTTCACATGAGCTAGTATTAATTGCGTTTTTTTACTAGTTATGCGCATGACGCTAATCGAGGTTGTGCGTAGACTCTATACGAGTTTCATGATCTATAAACATAACTTATAAATCTCCATTCGAGACCATTGCCACGTGAAATTGACGCTGGTCAAATGTGACCATACATGATGCTCTAAAAGTATGGCTGAGCAATGGGTCAAACCCGACCGAACTGACCAAACTCAACTCGAAAAACCGAATAAGGGTAAAATGGGAACCGAGTAAAAGCTATTGAAACCCAAACCGAACCTAATAAATTCGGTTCAGTTTGGTTGGGTTGGTTTAGCTATTTTGAACCGAATAAGTGTGTTTTGAACCAAACTGAACCGAACAGAGTAAAACCGAAATAATTATATAAAACCAAAAACCGAACCGAATAAGGTCAGGTCAGTTCGGTTCAGTTCTCCCTGGTTTCGGTCGGTTTATAGGTTTAGGTCGGTTTTTAGGTGATTTTTTCAACCTTATCTAAGGTGCAGTTTGGTTCGCGGGTATTGAATGAAGGATGAAGATTTTGACTTAAATCTAATGTTTGGAAGCTTTTAATTCCTTTGTTGTATAATACTTCAATCCTAAAAACTTTTTTAAATCCCACCTATAAGGTTCGGTATCTTCTCATTCATCTAACTTAATTTTGTCACATTCAATTACAACCACATGTCACTTTTTTATATAATTACTATATTATTATTTTATAACTTTTTAATTTTATTTAAATCTTAAAATAATATAAAACCTTTTATCTTTTATATAATAAATGAATTACATCATTTCGAAGTGATTTTGCAGAATCAATTTTAGTGGAAAAAAATTAGACCAATAGGAAAGCTCGATTTTGACACATAAGCAAAATCGAGCAATTTGATTAGCCAATAAAAAGTCAAAATTAAATTGATTTTGGTCAAACTCTAATAAATTTAATGGAGAATTTGATTAAGGGAAAAAACACATAAAAATATAGGTGTCAAATTTATGAAAATAAAAAACTTAAAAAAAGATGAGGTAATTAATAAAACATTAGTGATTGAATTTTAAATATATTATACGGAGTTAAGTGTAAAATTATAAATCTCCATGTATTTTGATAACTTAGATAATAAACAAATAACCCCTTACACTTTATACCCCTATACTTTATAATATGAACTTTTTTTACAATCACATGAGTATTAGTATTAGTTTGAGACTTTCATCCATTAAACTTACAAAATTTTATAAATATACGAAGTAGTTTTAATATACGTTAAATGTTTTAAAAATAAATATTAGTTTTAAAATTTCATCTACTAAAATATTCTTTTTACTATACACGTTAAATAGGACTCATATTATCTAATTTAAAAGTTTAATAATCTATGCGTACACGGATTTGAATATTAAATACGGCTACATTATTATTAGCGGTAATATAAATATCAAATTTTAATCACAAGTTACTGTGATATTGATGAGACGAAAAATGTTACGTTTTTAGAGGTCGGTTTGAGTCCTAATTCGTATGTTTTTGGTTTGGATTTCACTCAAAGTCGTTTCTTTTCTCATTTTAGGTACTTTTGAAGGGAAAATCACAAAAGAAGCATTTTCGGGCGTTTTCGGAGTGAAAAAGTGCGGAAAACAACAAAAACTCAAAAGACCTTAAAGATCACAGAAGGTGACGCCGTCACACTCTACAAGGTGACGCCGTCAGGAACAAGTGAAGTCCAGAAGTGGAGAAAAGACTCGTGACGGGCCAGAGAGTTCGTAGTGCAAATTGGTGACGCCGTCAACCAAGGCCGTCAGATCTGGAACCAGCAATTATGACCACGTCAAGGAAGGCCGTCTGAAAACCCTAATCGCCGAGCTGACGACGTCACCTATTGGGTTGACGCCGTCAGCCCGCAAAATCTATATATATAGAACGTTTTTCTTTTATTTAAGAGGAATTTTAGAGTGGAGAACTTGGGACCAAAACCCTAGTACGAGTTTTACAGACCTTGGAGGGTATCCAAACCCTTCCAACTTGCATGTTCAATTGAAGATAAGTCTTTATTCATACAATATGTCTATGTGTTGTGTGATATATATTTGTGCTTGTCTTTCTTTTAATATGCTAGGCTAATTTACTTTGTGTTTGCTTAGATCTAATGAAACCTAACTATTGATTATCATGTGATGTGTATGTTGTGATTGTATTTGGGTGAATGTTTCATCTACGTTAGACTAAGGAAAACTGGCTAATCTCCTATATGGTAACATGCTTGAACGTCTTTAGAAACGTGAATCATATGTGCGTTATTGGTTTTAAGGTAGTATTTCATGCATAGGTTGCTATCGGTGAGCTCATGATAGGATGCTTGACGTATCGTCATAGAGTGAGGTAGGAACTTATAGAGTTAGGGAATTGAACGCACTCCCTACGACTTGTTAGGAATACACCCGTCATCCAAGCAAACTCAACATACTAATCACATGGTAAAAGATAGTTAGGGAGTAATGAAATCTAAGTAAACACTATTCTCCACCACTGATTTTCTCTAAAACAAAAAAATACAAAAATATAAGTAGCTTAGAAGTAGATAACTTGGGTTAGTTGACTAGCAACTAATTCCGCCCTATCCTCCAAAACCAGAGATTTTACTGCTTTCATAAAATATAAAAATACAAAAAGAATCTTCCTCCACCCTTAGATCTAGATTAGAGTAGTTTTTAGCCTAACGAACACTATTCCCTGTGAGAGAACGATCAATCCCCCGGTACTTGGCACTTCACTATACTACATCGGTCAGGTACACTGCCTGGTGGGGATTGCAAGCTTCTCGAGATCCCTCGAGAGGTAAAACGTAGTGCGTGTTGCAATCCACGCGCATCAGATATGAAAATAAATGTACGTGATTGTACTTATAACGACTCATGTAATTATTATTTAAAGTTTATATACGGATATCTTAAAAACATTTTTGAAAAACTTTACGGAGTATATTTTAACTTAATCAGCTCATTATGTGCTACTAAACTCGCACATTTCGTACAACATGATACCAATTGTTAAAAGTTAAACAACAACATGAACCTCAACATCTATATCAGCTAAATAAAAGTTTATATACGGATATATTTTAACTTATAACAACGGCAGCGCTCGTGCTACTAAACTCACATATATTGTACAACATGATATTAAATATGCGCGATTGTACTTATAATAATGACTCATGTAATTATTATTTAAAGTTTATATACGGATATCCGGAAAAACATTTTTAAAAAACTTTATAAAGTATATTTTAACTTCATCAACGCTCATTAGGTGCCACTAAACTCGCACATTTTGTACAACGTGATATCAATAGTTAAAGTTAAACAACAACAACATCAACCTCAACCTAAACATCTATGTTAGTTAAACAAAGTTAAATCTTTCATCCAATAAAATTTTTTACAAAATATTAATAGATATTAATACATAATGACAAACTCATGCATATTTGTTAGTTCTACTTATATCACAATTTTCACGGGTAAATTCTTATATGTTCATGTAGTAAACCAAAATTTTAAAATAAATTTGATTTATGTGTAAACCTCGTGCGTGCACGAGACTTATAACTAATTTTATTTTATTTAAAATATCCAATAAAATTTTGTACAAAATATGTAATAGATATTAATACATAATGACAAACTCATGCATATTTGTTAGTTCTACTTATATCATAATTTTCACGGGTAAATTCTTATATGTTCATGTAGTAAACCAAAATTTTAAAATAAATTTGATTTATGTGTAAACCTCGTGCGTGCACGAGACTTATAACTAGTTTTATTTTATTTAAAAAACAAACAACTTTTACAATTTTTCTCTCTCTAATCAAAATCAAAATCCGATTCCAAATCCTAAACCTATCTACAAACGAAACGGGCCCTAAAAGTAAACAATTAATTTGAAATACTCCTTCCGTCCCATTTTTATTGTCCATGTTACCATTTTTGGATGTCCAATTTAATTATCCAATACTAAATATAGATAGGAAAGTTTGATCGAGTTTACCATATTGCCCTTGATTGAAATTATTATTACAAACTTTAATGAATAACTTAAGGGTAAAATTGTTATTCTGTTAAAAAGTAAGAAAAAGAAAGCTGTAATAAATGCATTTTTTTTAAACTGTGTGTTTTTTTTCGGGAAACAATAATTTTGAAACGGAAGGAGTAAACAATAAAAATTGAGAAAAAAAAAAAGAAAAAAAAAAGGGCAAATGAAAAGTTAAAATATTAGTCAAACAACAAACATCCCAAAACACAACACAAACAAACCAAGTCACGTGGTCTCATAATGCAGAAAAACATGTAATATCCAAAAATTCAAAAACCAAATCCAAAATTTTCATTTCCCGCCCAACCAAACAAAACCCCCAAAACCAAAACCAATAAAACCACAAATCAAATCTCGGGTGTTGAATGAAAGATGAAGATTTTGACTTAAATCTAATGTTTGGAAGCTTTCAATCCTAAAAATTACCTTTTTTAAATCCCACCTATAAGGGTCGGTATCTTGTGATTCATCTAACTCAATTTTGTCACATTCAATTACAACCACATGTTACTTTTTATATAATTACTATATTATTATTTTATTACTTTTTAATTTTATTTAAATCTTAAAATAATATAAAACCTTTTATCTTTTATATAATAAATGAATTACATTATTTCGGAGTGATTTTGCAGAATCAATCTTAGTGGAAAAAAATAGACCAATAGGAAAGCTCGATTTTGACACATAACCAAAATCGAGCAATTTGATTAGCCAATAAAAAGTCAAAATTAAATTGATTTTGTTAAAACTCTAATAAATTTGATGGAGAATTTGATTAAGGAAAAAAACACATAAAAATATAGGTGTCAAATTTATGAAAATAAAAACTTAAAAAAAGATGAGGTAATTAATAAAACATTAGTGATTGAATTTTAAATATATTATATGGAGTTAAGTGTAAAATTATAAATCTTCATATTTTTTGATAACTTTAGATAAGAAACAAATAACCACTTACACTTTATACCCCTATACTTTATAATATGAACTTTGTTTACAATCACATGAGTAATAGTATTAGCTTGAGACTTTCATCCATTAAACTTACAAAATTTTATAAATATACGAATTAGTTTTAATATACGTTAAATGTTTTTAGAATAAATATTAGTTTTAAACTTTCATCTACTAAAATATGCAATTTAAAAGTTTAATAATCTATGCGTACACATATTTGAATATTAAATACGGCTACATTATTATTAACGGTAATATAAATATAAAATTTTAATCACAAGTTACTGTGATATGAAAATAAATATACACGATTGTACTTATAACGACTCATGTAATTATTATTTAAAGTTTATATACGGATATCCTAAAAACATTTTTGAAAAACTTTACGGAGTATATTTTTAACTTCATCAGCTCATTATGTGCTACTAAACTCGCACATTTCGTACAACATGATACTAATTGTTAAAAGTTAAACAACAACATGACCCTCAACATCTATATCAGCTAAATAAAAGTTTATATACAGATATATTTTAACTTATAACAACGACAGTGCTCGTGCTACTAAACTCACATATTTTGTACAACATGATATCAAATATACGCAATTGTACTTATAACGACGACTCATGTAATTATTATTTAAAGTTTATATACGAATATCCGGAAAAACATTTTTAAAAAACTTTACGAAGTATATTTAACTTCATCAACGCTCATTAGTTGCTACTAAACTCGCACATTTTTTACAACATGACATCAATAGTTAAAGTTAAACAACAACAACATCAACCTCAACCTAAACATCTATGTTAGTTAAACAAAGTTAAATCTTTCATCCAATAAAATTTTGTACAAAATATTAATAGATATTAAATTATTAATACATAATGACAAACTTATGCATATTTGTTAGTTCTACTTATATCACAATTTTCACGGGTAAATTCTTATATGTTCATATAGTAAACCAAAATTTTAAAATAAATTTGATTTATGTGTAAACCTCGTGCGTGCACGAGACTTATAACTAGTTTTATTTTATTTAAAAAACAAATAACTTTTACAATTTTCTTTCTCTCTAATCAAAATCAAAATCCGATTCCAAATCCTAAACCTATCTACAAACGAAACGGGCCCTAAAAGTAAACAATTAATTTGAAATACTCCTTCCGTCCCATTTTTATTGTCCATGTTACCATTTTTGGATGTCCAATTTAATTGTCCACTACTAAATATAGATAGGAAAATTTGATCGAGTTTACCATACTGCCCTTGATTGAAATTATTATTACAAACTTTAATGAATATCTCTACTTAAGGGTAAAATTGTCATTCTGTTAAAAAGTAAGAAAGAGAAAGCTGTAATAAATGCACTTTTTTTAAACTGTGTGTTTTTTTGTCGGGGGACAATAATTTTGAAACGGAGGGAGTAAACAATAAAAATTGAGAAAAAAAAGAAAAAAAAAAGAAAAGAAAAAAAAGGCCAATGAAAAGTTAAAATATTAGTCAAACAACAAACATCCCAAAACACAACACAAACAAACCAAGTCACGTGGTCTCATAATGCAGAAAAACATGTAATATCCAAAAATTCAAAAACCAAATCCAAAATTTTCATTTCCCGCCCAACCAAACAACACCCCCAAAACCAATAAAATCACAAATCAAATCAAACCTTAAACAAAAACTAAAAAAAAATTATAAAAAAAACAATCTCAAATAATGTCCACATCACGCCGTACAAAACCCTCCGGCACTGGCGCTGTTGCTGTAAACAACATCGCCAGTGCCAGACCCAAACCCAAACCCCGAAGCACCACCCCGGTATCTGAACGCATCGATCCGTTCAATACCGGTAAAGAAAACACTAATTATAGTGCAAAACTCACTTCTAGGCCATCTAGAACCAAGCCCTTTGTTCCACAAATTGTTAAAACTGAAACCACGGCCCCGCCCCGTGCTCGTTGGTCTAGTTCCGTGCCGCGCGGTAGGAGCGCGAGCCCGTGTGAGTTTGGTAGGGCTAATGGGGGTGTTAATGGTGATGTTAGAAAAACTAGGGTTTCTAGGGTTTCAAATGAGAGGAGTGTTAGTGTGGATAGATCTGCTAGGATTAGGGATCGGGTTGGTTTGTCGAATACACGGGTTGAAAAGAGCGAAAAAAATTTGGTCAAAAAGAGCGAAAAAGTTGTGGAGAATAAGGCGAATGTGAATGTGAGAGGTGAAAGGGGTGAAAAAGGCGGTGAAATGAGGGCGAAGAATGTGAAAGATGAAAAAGCGGTGGAGAAGAGTGAGAAGAGTGAGACGGGTTTGGATTCTGTTATGAAAGTATCGGAAAGTGTTAAAATGTTTGAGAGGTTTAAGTCGAAGTCTAGTGTAGGTTTAAGGGGGAGTACCGGGGGTGAAAGTGAGGAGAGTGGTGTGAGATTAAGTTTTGGTGGTTCGAGTGGGAGGCTAAGTAAAGGGAGTAGTAGTTCAGATGGGTCGAGTGTTAAGTATCCGAGTAAATTGCACGGGAAGCTTGCGTTTTTGGAGGAGAAGGTTAAGAGGATAGCGTCGGATATTAAAAGGACTAAGGAGATGTTGGATTTGAATAATCCCGATGCGTCTAAAGTGATGTTGTCTGATATTCAGGAGACTGTGGCAGGGATCGAGAAGGCTATGGGTGATGTTGTAAGTGGCGAGAAAGAAAAAAAGAATGTTGAGATTAGTGTTGCGAAAAAGAATAGTCCGATTAAGGAGTCGAGTGAGGTGAAAAGTTTATCTAAGGGGTTGAATAATGATGAACTTGAAGCGAGGTTGTTTCCTCATCATAAGTTACTTAGAGACCGAACAACGCTAAAAGCGCCTTTAGGTAGTCATGAAAGTATTAAAACGAAGGTTGCTGTAACTGTTATTGAAACAAAACAGGATGAAAAACCGTTGGGTGATGTTGTCGAGAATTGTAAGGCTATTGTGATGTCGGATTCATCGAGTAAATTGGAGCCTAAGGTTACAGTAAGAAGTGGTTTGGAGTTGTGTGAAGTTCAGGAAACGGAGGAGAGTGGAGCAAATTCTAGAGCACGTGATTCGCTTAATAGTGGGAAAGGTAACGATGTGCTGATGCTTGCAGCTGATGAAACACTTGAGGAATTTGATGATGAGGAAAATAAGCCGGTCATGGTGTTTGATGTGGAGTTTGATGATAGTGGTAATGATCAGTTAAACGAGATTGGGAACAAGACTTGTACAGGTGGATGGTTTATGTCAGAGGGGGAGTCGGCTTTACTTGCTCATGATGATGGGTCGTGCTCGTTTTATGACGTCGTCAATTCTGAGGTAAAATGTTGTTCCACCGTTTATATTTGCTCAATTTATTCTGTATGTCATAATATTTCATTATATGTAGACGTGAAAAAGTTAAGACTTTCGAGTGGTTTTTTTATAGCAGTTTAAAGTGTTTGGTTGCAACTTGCGGAATTGGAATTTGATAGCGCGATGTTAAAAGTTAGAACATTTAGTCAACTTTGCGTTATTTCAAATATATTATCTTGCGACAACTTCTTCCCTGCTTTTACATATCTCAGTGAATATGAAATTCACTTGTGCCAAACACTATGATCATTATGCTCTATGATGTAAGAATCTGATTAAACATACATCTAAACACCCCTTAGTCTGCCATTAGTGGTAGGATGATTAAAGTAGGGTAGGCACTCGGTTACTCCAAACCAAGTTTATGTGTTAAATATCCAAATTCACATATTAAATATCTAATTTACAAAGCTGCCATTTCAGATCTCATACAGTAATGCTTGCAACTTCTTCCGGTGTTGCATCTTAGATATGCAAATTAGCCTTTTCTAGAACCTCATAAGTACGCTAGTAGTTTTACCGATGCTGATATTAACTTTCTTCCTCTTAGTAATTAGTAATCGCAGTTGATACATATAAATTCTGCTTGCTGTGTAGGGGAATAATTTGTTTAGGGGAATAATTTATGTTATTAAGCTTGTGATGTATAACATATTAAGTTTGTGTATAACATATTAAGTCTGTGATGTATAACATTACTGTTATTATCCTAAAATATGACTCTCATTTGCTGTTTATGGGAATAATTTGACGAATAACGTGATCTAGTGTAGAGGTACAAGTTTTGACCCATTTACTTACAGATGGGTTGACTTGGATTCGCTTGGCGGGTCAAATGGCTTAAACTAAAAGATTTAATTCAATAGGAACCCACATCAAATGGGCAGATCTGTAAGCCATGGAAGTATATCTAAATGCATAAAACTTCTAAGTTGCTGCATTCAATAAAAATGTTAAATATTCTTGTAAAAGTCAGTTTGGGGTCAATGAATTATACTTATTACCCAACACACCTGTCACAACTGTTTTGGCACATCTGTATACATGTTACAGTGAAGTATTAAATCTACATTGTGCAATAATGTTTGTTATTATAGGTTAAATCAGTCTACAAACCTCCAGCTGGTCTTTCACCCAATCTGTGGAGAGATTGTTGGATAGTTCGTGCACTTGGTGCAGATGGTTGCTCCGCAAGATATGTTGTGGCTGCATCTGCCGGAAACAGCATGGATTCAGGATTTTGCTCATGGGACTTCTACACCAGAGAAATAAAATCATTTCACATAGAAGATGGAGTCACTAATACAAGAACAGCACTTGCTCCATTATCCAACAATGCTTTGAACAGAAGACATGATTTGAGTAATTTGACCCCAGAAAACCGACAATGGTGGTATAAACCTTGTGGGCCTCTTATCGTTACAACAGCCAGTAATCAGAAAGTTGTTAAAGTGTTTGATATTCGTGATGGAGAGCATGTCATGAAGTGGGATGTGCAAAGTCATGTTGTAGCCATGGATAACTCGAGCCCCTTGCAATGGAGGAATAGGGGGAAGGTGGTTTTGGCAGAGACCGAGAATGTTTCTTTGTGGGACGTGGGATCTCTCATCCCTGAACCACTACTCACAGTTTCTTCGTCTGGTAAAAAGATTACAGCTCTCCATGTGAATAACACTGACGCTGAGCTTGGTGGAGGAGTTCGTCAAAGGCAAGTCTTCTCTTGTCTCTTTAAATTGTTTTCCATCAAAATCCAAGCCAACTGAAATCTTTTCAATGGATTATATAATGTTAAAAGTAATACTCCATATGTACAAATATTTAGATTAACTTTCTTAGTAATATGGTTTTGTAACCATACATATATTATTAACGGGAATAACATCCCTGCTGCAAGCTGCAGCCATGATACCTTAACTGTGTATAATCATTTCTAAAAACACGGACAAAAAGGTATTTGTGGCTCAATATAGCTAATAGAGTATATCTTAGGGTCAGCATCTGAAACTTCCACATAAAGTATGAATCCTGAGTCAATATAACAGTTACAAATGAGGTAGGATTTGAGAGTGAGATACTAGATCCAGTTGTGCTAGAAATAGAGGACGATGATGTTGAATCAGACATTTTTATTAGTTAGGTTTAAAAGATGATTAACGAAGATAACAGAATCTGTTGTTAGTTCAGTTTAGTAGATAATTTCAGAACCTGTTAGTGACAGTTATAAATTGTTATGGTGGCTGTTAGGTTGTTAAAAAGGACTAAGGAGATGTTGGATTTGAATAATCCCGATGCGTCTAAGGTGATGTTGTCTGATATTCAGGAGACTGTGGCAGGGATCGAGAAGGCTATGGGTGATGTTGTAAGTGGCGAGAAAGAAAAAAAGAATGTTGAGATTAGTGTTGCGAAAAAGAATAGTCCGATTAAGGAGATTAAGGAGTCGAGTGATTTGAAAAGTTTAGCTAAGGGGTTGAATAATGATGAGCTAGAAGCGAGGCTGTTTCCTCATCATAAGTTACTTAGAGACCGAACAACGCTAAAAGCGCCTTTAGGTAGTCACGAAAGTATTAAATCTAAGGTTGCTGTAACTGTTATCGAAACAAAACAGGATCAAAAACCGTTGAGTGATGTTGTTGAGAATTGTAAGGCTATTGTGATATCGGATTCATCGAGTAAATTGGAGTCTAAGGTTACGGTAAGAGGTGGTTTGGAGTTGTGTGAAGTTCAGGAAACGGAGGAGAGTGGAGCAAATTCTAGAGCACGTGATTCGTTCAATAGTGGGAAAGGTAACGATGTGTCGATGCTTGCAGCTGATGAAACGCTTGAGGAATTTGATGATGAGGAAAATAAGCCGGTTATGGTGTTTGATGTTGAATTTGACGATAGCGGTAATGATCAGTTGAATGAGATTGGGAACAAGACTTGTACGGGTGGATGGTTTATGTCAGAGGGGGAGTCGGCTTTACTTGCTCATGATGATGGTTCGTGCTCGTTTTATGACGTCGTCAATTCTGAGGTAAAATGTTGTTCCACCGTTTATATTTGCTCAATTTATTCTGTATGTTATAATATTTCATTATATGTAGACGTGAAAAAGCTTAGACTTTTGGTTGCGACTTGCAGAATTGGAATTTGATAGCGCAGTGTTAAAAGTTAGAACATTTAGGCAACTTCTTCCTTGCTTTTACATATCTCAGTGAATATGAAATTCACTTTTGCCAAACACTATGATCATTATGCTCTACGATGTAAGAATCTGATTAAACATACATCTAAACACCCCTTAGTCTGCCATTAGTGGTAGGATGATTAAAGTAGGGTAGGCACTCGGTTACTCCAAACCAAGTTTATGTGTTAAATATCCAAATTCACATATTAAATATCTAATTTACAAACCTGCCATTTCAGATCTCATACAGTAATGCTTGCAACTTCTGCCGGTGTTGCATCTTAGATATGCAAATTAGTGTTTTCTAGAACCTCATAAGTACGCTAGTAATTTTACCGATGCTGATATTAACTTTTTTCCTCTTGGTAATCAGTAATTGCAGCTGATACATGTTAAGTCTATGATATATAACATTTCTGTTATTATCCTAAAATATGACTCTCATTTGCTGTTTATTGGAATAATTTGATGAATAATGTGATCTAGTGTAGAAGCACAAATTTCGACACATACTTACTGATGGGTTGACTTGGATTATACTTATGCTTGGTGGGTCAAATGGGTTAAACTAAATATGAGCCCACTTCATATGGGCAGATTTGGAAGCCATTTTAGTATATTTAAATGCATGAAACTTCTAAATTGCTTTATTCAGAAAAGTTTAAAAATTATTGTAAAAGTCGGTTTTGGGTCAAATGGGTTATACTTGTTATTCAACACACCTGTCGCAACTGTTTTGGCACATCTGTATATGTGTCTCAGTGAAGTATTAAATCTGAGATTGTGCAATAATGTTCGTTATTTTAGGTTAAATCAGTCTACAAACCTCCAGCTGATCTTTCATCCAATCTATGGAGAGATTGTTGGATAGTTCGTGCACTTGGTGCAGATGGTTGCTCCGCAAGATATGTTGTGGCCGCGTCTGCTGGAAACAGCATGGATTCAGGTTTTTGCTCATGGGACTTTTACACCAGAGAAATAAAATCATTTCACATCGAAGATGGAGTCACCAATACAAGAACAGCACTCGCTCCATTATCCAACAATGCTTTGAACAGAAGACACGATTTGAGTAATTTAACCCCAGAAAACCGACAATGGTGGTATAAACCTTGTGGGCCTCTTATCGTTACAACAGCCAGTAATCAGAAAGTTGTTAAAGTGTTTGATATTCGTGATGGAGAGCATGTCATGAAGTGGGATGTGCAAAGTCATGTTGTAGCCATGGATAACTCGAGCCCCTTGCAATGGAGGAATAGGGGGAAGGTGGTTTTGGCAGAGACCGAGAATGTTTCTTTGTGGGACGTGGGATCTCTCACCCCTGAACCACTACTCACAGTTTCTTCGTCTGGTAAAAAGATTACAGCTCTCCATGTGAATAACACTGATGCTGAGCTTGGTGGAGGAGTTCGTCAAAGGCAAGTCTTCTTTTGTCCCTTTAAATTGTTTTCCATCAAAATCCAAGCCAACTGAAATCTTTTCAATTGATTATATGAAGGTTAAAAGTAATACTCCATATGTACAAATATTTAGATTAACTTTCTTAGTAATATGGTTTGTAACCATACATATATTATCAACGGGAATAACATCCCTGCTGCAAGCTGCAGCCATGCTACCTTAATTGTGTATAATCGTTTCTAAAAACACGGACAAAAAGGTATTTGTGGCTCAATACTAATAGAGAATATCTTACAGTCAGCATCTGAAACTTCCACAGTATGAATCCTGAGTCAATATAACAGTTACAAATGAGGTAGGATTTGAGAGTGAGATGCTAGATCCAGTTGTGCTAGAAATAGAGGACGATGATGTCGAATCAGACATTGTTATTAGTTAGGTTTAAAAGATGATTAACGAAGATAACAGAATCTGTTTTTAATTCAGTTTAGTAGATGATTTCAGAACCTGTTAGTGACAGTTATGAATTGTTATGGTGGCTGTTAGGTTAGATAAGTTTTCTACTACATGTATATTGAAGTTCTTTAACATTTTTGATTACAGAGTGAGTTCATCTGAAGCAGAAGGGAATGATGGTGTTTTCTGCACATCAGATTCTATAAACGTACTAGATTTTCGTCACCCATCTGGAATTGGTCTCAGGATCCCAAAATATGGCAACACTGTCCACTCGGTTTTCTCTCGTGGAGACTCCATCTATCTCGGCTGCAGTGGCTCATCATCAACCACTAGAAAACTGACTTCCAGCTCCCAAATCCAACAATTCTCTTTGCGCAGACAAAAGCTATTCACCGCCTACATGTTACCCGAATCAAATGCCCATTCACATTATAAAGCCATTACACAAGTTTGGGGTAACTCAAATTTAACCATGGGTGTATCAGGTTTGGGGTTGTTTGTATTTGATGCTTTGAAGGATGATGGGTCAAGACCATTAGTAAGTGATTATGGAAGCGGTCAAAAGGTAAGAGAGACCATCGGACCTGATAACTTATATTCACCCACATTTGACTACTTGGGATCCCGAGCTCTGCTTATATCAAGAGATCGCCCAGCATGTTGGAAGTACTTGTCTTAGGTACTATTGTTATGTATGCCTTTTGAGTTTGTGTAATATATTTGTCACCAAGTGTGCGTTGGTGTTTCATGTATTGTTTTACATTCTCTTATGTAATGTGCAAAACCGTGAAACTGTTTATTTTGAATTTTCGATAAGTCTGAGCATGCGGATTTACTTGTTTGTTGTTTGTTTTTTGATTATGGGTTGATATACTTCTAGCAGATATATCACTTTAGCCAAGTTCATTGGCTTAAGTCTACATGTACATTGTATAGAAAATATCGAGTTGATTACATTATTATTACAGACCTGTGTGTATATAGACTGATCTGTTTTTGTCTATTTTACTTTCAAATGGATTGTGTTGCATACAAAATGTGGCATCCATTCAGGGCTTTGTATTCTTCTGTAATCGATTTCAAACAACAAAAGATCATTGTGAACTCCGTTAGACTATTAGCTTGAAAGCAACCACCAAATGACCAAAGCATATACTTTTGTACTAATTCGCTAGCCGGCCAACATGGAACAGTTCACTTTGTATGGAAATCTATATAAATACATCCTTAGAAAGCCACTTGTTTTGTAAACAATCTATCAGCTATGAACATATCACACCATCCCCAGCAGTCTAAATGGTCTTCTGGGCTCTGTGAATGTGGCAACAATGCTGGGACATGTAAGTGACTGGCACCTGTCTATGTATCCATTTACGTATGCAGTAGTGCAAGTTGAGTTTTATGAATAATGATGATATTATCGAAATGGTTTTGCAGGTTTCATAACATGCTGTCTTCCATGTATCACCTTTGGTCAGATTGCAGAAATGGTGGACGAGGGTCAAAGTTGTAAGTAACTAACCAATGCTAACCTTAGAGGTGACAAAGGCAATCCGTAATCTGAACTAGAGAGTTTAGTTAAAATTATAGGAAAAAAGACACTTTTATATAATTTTCCTAATTGTTTTGTTATAAAAGTTAGATCATATAACTCTAATAATGTTTGGCTTTAGTAATCCCAACTATATTTTAATTGTAGTGTGATATATAAAGATGCAAACATAGTTATACCACAGTCCCAATATCGCCATTTTGATCATTTACTGAGTTACAGATGGCCATCAATGATCAAGATTAACTCTTAACCTGTAACGTTACTTATTCATAGTTGGTTTTACATGTAGCATGTGTCGTTCAAGGCTGCATCTATGGTATCTTGATGACGGTTTCATGCCATTGGCTCTATGCATGCATGTTTAGAGAACGTTTACGAGCCAAATATGGTTTGCCATCCGACCCATGTAACGATTGTTGTGTTCACTTCTGTTGTGACGCGTGTGCCCTTTGTCAAGAACACACTGAGCTCAAGCACCGCGGCCTCGACCCATCCAAAGGTTGGTTCTATAAAATTGCAAACTTTGACACAATTTGGTAAGAAATATATCATAATGGTGCAAGTGTTTGGCTTAACATGGTGGTTATTGTTTGATTATAGGTTGGATTGGGCCACCAAATGCTCCTCCACATATGCCACCTTCAATGCAAAGATGAATTTGAGCTTTGAACTCATTGTAATTTGGGCAAGGACTTACATTTATTTTGATCATTAAACAAAATAACAAATTACTTTTGTTCACTTTCTGTTAAAGCGCAAACAAAGCTAAAGCTCAAAATCTTATAAGCTCCGCGAAACTTGTTATGGCTGGAGTACATATTTGCGCGAATGTTCTAACTTTTATTACTGTATTAATTGAATAGCATAGCTGCTTAGTGAAATCAAACATCTAAAATCTCGAAAAGAATTTGATAACAACACCCAAAAGACATTGAGAACTTTATATTTTATTTTCTAGAAACACGAAGAAAAAATTACAGTGGTATTGTAAATGCCTTAGTAGCTATTACATATATCAATAAAAAAACAAAACTATAATCTAATACAATAACAAAACAAGAAAGAAAAAAAAAAAAAAAAATCATATGATTTTGACAACACCAATATATTCAATAAAATACAATAAACCACCAATATGGTTAAATTCTGTTTATAATAGGTTTTACTTAACATATTTCTTTTTATGAATATAATAAAAAAACTTACCGAAGCTGGTTCTGAACATCAATTTCATAGTTGGCCTTCTCATATTCTTTCTGAAATTTCTCTAGCTCTGACAAATCTTCGTCCAAGAATAATCTTAAAAAAATGAAAAAATGCGCCCTTGAAAGGCAGAGTCTTGCAAAAAAAACAAAATCATTATAAAATGATTCCACTAGTCAAAGGTGAAAAAAATTAGAAATGAGTTTGACTAGTAAATTACCGAGAGAAATCTATGATTTCGTACTAAGCTATTTAAACAGAGAAATCGTGCGTGAAAAACATCGTACCAAACCACCAATGCCATCTCTAAGTATTCGAGCCACAAATCAAGTATAAACAAGAGACCCATATGATAATTCAAGGGATACATAATAATAGATCAATATCAGAAGCAAAATGCAACAAAATTGACAAAATATGTTAAAGAGCAAGTGATACAACTATACAAGATGGGTCTGGTAGGTGTTTTATACAAGTGTTAAAGCATTGGCTAGCATAAAGCAAAATTACAATATTGACCTTTGGGAGAGTAAAATATATTTGTTCGGGTAAAACGTGACATGAAATCAAATTTGAAACCATTAATAAATAAACGTTAGCTTTAACACATTCTTTAAATAAATAGATGATTACACGCACATAACAACGATAATGTATGATGTCATTGATTTTTGTGTGCGTATTTTTTAGTTTTTTCTTTGTTCATATGGGTGTCGAGTAAATGAGATTGGAGAAAATTAGAGAGTTACGAAGTTTAGTGTAATTAGTATTTAAATATTTAATAAATTGTATTGCTTTTATAAGTAAGATTTTTTTAGTTTATTAACATTATTCATTTTATGAATTTTTAAATTTTTAAACAAATATATCTAAGTTTTATATCCAAATTTATATTTACTCTATGCTATCTATTAAATAGAAAGAGTCGTAAAAAAAAATGAAAAAAAGAAAAGAAAAAAATGCTTTATTGATGAAAAATACAAAAATATAGTACTCAAATTGACGCAAACTAGATAGTATATGTATGTAATTGAAAATTTTAAAATAATAATGTTAGGTTGGGTGTGACGGTGACCAACATCACTACTATCAATTGAGCGTCACATCAATTTTTTAGTCAATCACCAATCAGATGTAAGAAGACCATCAACTTCACAATTCAATAAACTTACCTTAATTATACACAAATATATGTACCACAAAAACTAACATCACACACACTCACAAAACTACCGACTTGTGCTCAAGCTCAACCAAAGACGCGTCGCCGGGAGGCTATTTTAAGAAGGACGCGTCGATTGTAATTTTCCTTTCTTTATTACAATATCAAAAAAAGAAGATAAGTTTAATGCAAATTATATTTTCACATCAAATCAAAGTGTAGTCACTGTCACATGCAAAAGTCACGTTGCTTTGGTTTCAAGTACTTCGTGCATTTACTGATAAGTTACCATCATGTGCAAGAAATGTAATAATTGTGTATCAGTAGTTGAACACTTTATATCACTAGTACTGTAGTATAAATGATACTTTATCATTCACGTATCACTTGTGTAGTTAATTAACTTTGCATAAGTAATTCTTATTTTTTTTTATTTTTTTTTTATTTTTATTTTTTTTTTGGAACGAACTTTGCATAATTAATTAAGTCAGATTAGTAGCGACCAAAACTAAAGTTGTAGATTAAGAGGGACTTGTTTCTAAGTGCACCGGCAAGGATTTTGGCAAGTCGAGCGAAATCATCTGTGTTAGGAATCAAACGGGTTTGAAAAAAAAAAAAAAAAA
>LBNU01022657.1:0-13588 GCA_014162995.1 Artemisia annua
TTACCAATCATCATAATATTATAACCAATGATCCAACATGTTTAACACCCATTATTTTACAGAAACTTATAAAACCCTAATTCCATCCATAATTTCATATTACACGAATTATATCATTAAACATCAATTGAATGAAAACTAGCGTCGAAAATATACCTTACGCTTGATTTTTTAGCTTAAAAGCAAACCCCTAATTTTTCTCTTCTCCCTCCTCTTGTGGTCGATCATTTTTGCAGGAAAAGGGTTTAGGGTTTTGTCGTGGTTTTAGTATGATAAGGGTGGGGTTGGGCTGTTTGAGTTGGCTAGGATCTCTTAGCTTAAGAGTCATATTGGACTCAAATTGGGTTTCCTTTTCTCCTTTTTTTTCCTAGCCGATTTTTGTAACACGTTATAGGATATTCTTTTAATTATTTTTTTTATTAAATTTATTCATTACACTCAAAACCTCATAATTTTCATATTTTATGTATTCCCATATCGAAACCTAACGTCTGTCGCGATAAACCTTAAATTTACGACAAACCGGAAAATAATCATTTTCAAAACAAACTTTCCAAAAATAGAATCTCACACGCTTTATAAACATATCCCAAGAAAACATCCTTCTCGTAACTTACCAACGCTCAAATACTTGAACGAAGTCTCGTTACACAAAACCGCAAAACACCAAAACTACACAATTCACTTCTACACCACAAAGGTGTTCAAAAATGAATTTATTAAAACTCAGCACTCCTCAAATCACCACAACAACCTTACACGCAAAGGGATTTAGTGCCACATTCATACTTATCATATTTATTTTATACTTATCTCACACATAAACCCCACATAAACACTTAATTCACACCAAACAAAGTCAAATTGATCGAGACTATTAGTCAGGCTAATCTACTAACATCACAGTTGTCACAATTATTGATGAAGCGAAAAGTGTACCGCTTTTAGGGGGTCATTTAAGCCCTAATCCGTAATTATTTGATCAAATATTGCCCTAAATCATTCCTTTTGTCATTTTAGGTACTTTGAAGAGGAATTCTGGAAAAGGAAGCATTTTGGACGTTTTTGGAGCATAAAAGTGAAGAAAACGACAAAGTCTCAAAATATGCTGGAAATAGTACCTGACGGCGTCACGCTTTGTCAAACGAAGGATGATTTTTACACCAGACGCCCCAGAAAGATTTGAAGTTTTAAAGGGTGATGGCGTCACGTGTATTTGGATGTAGGCCGTCACGTTTTGTGACAAAGGGAGATGGCCCAGAGAAGGTTAAAGAGGGACGACGTCAGAATGAGATCTGAGCAATCCGAATATAAGTTTGGCGGCGAGGTGACGGCGTCACGCACTAGAACGTGATGCCGTCAGCTTGTAAAATCTGTATATACTTTTCTAATTTTCATTCATTAGTGTGCAACTTTTGGGAAAAAACCTAGCTCGTATTCTACAGTATTTTTAAGGGTTTTTCACCCTTGAAACCTTGATGTTTAATTAAAGATACGTCTTCTTCCAAATCAATCAATATGTCTATGTGTTTTTTGATTATATCTTACGCTTGTCTTTCAAGTAACATGCTAGGCTAGGTCTTTATTGTGTTTGCTTAGATCTAATGAAACCTAGCTATTGATTATATGTTGTTGGTTTGCTTGTGATTATTGTGGTTGGGTGAAGTCGATGTTAGGCTTAAGAAAACTGGCTAACCTCCTATACATTAACTTGCTTAAACGTCTTAAGAAACATGAATCGGATGTGTACTACGATTATTTGGTTGTATTTAATGCATGAGCGAATTCTAATGATTCCATGTTAGGAGCTTAAATCGGCTCGACATAGGAGTGAAGTAGGAGCTTATAGAGTTAGGGAAGATCGTACACGGCCCTACGAATGGTTTAAAGGAATACAACCCGTCATCCACATAATCTTAACAAACCAATTAACATATAAAAGATAGCTAGGGAGTAAGGAAATCTAAGTAAACACATATTTCTCATATATAAGTTTCACAACCAATTTAATTTTCTTGTTATTTAATTTTATTTGCAAAAGTAGATATTTGGGTTAGTTGGCTAGCAACTAATTCCGTCCACTCCTTCCAAAATCGATATTTTTACTTGCTTTCATAAAATATAAAAATACAAAAAGAATCATCCCTCAACCCTTAGACCTAATTAGAGTAGCTTTTCAAGCCTAACGACACTATTCCCCGAGAGAACGATCAATCCCCCGGTACTTGCCACTTCACTATACTACATCGGTCAGGTACACTGTCTGGTGGGGGTTGTAAGCTTCTCAAGATCCCTTGAGAGGTAAAACCTAAGTGCATAGGTTGCAAAACCCACGCATCAATTATTAACTTGATTGCATTCACGATCTAAGTATAACATTTTCATTTACATACAATATCTAAAATCTTAGGGTTTATGCAATTATTTGTGAAAGTTTGTAAAACCCTAGTTAGAAACAAAACTAATCATGCTTTCCCTTGATTATGTTCTTGCATTCTTTAAACAACATCATAATTAGCCAAACATCCCTTATATAACCCTTTTGAAAAATCACTTTCACAATTAGGACATAACAGTTCATCACATTGTTAAAACAAATGAAAAACATTAGGTAAACATCATTTGCACAAAACTCTTGAATGATAAAGAGAATGCATAGCCTATATGCATTTTTGGGTACATTTAAATTAAAGCTACATTGAATTAGAAGCGTTTGGGTCATCATGTGTTTTAAAACAAAATGAGCATCATAAAAACGTTTTGAGCATCAAAATGTATCAAGGATAACCACACCTTCACATTGCTTGCATAAAGGCACACACTAGATCATTCTCATTACAAAAGTCATTGATCTTAACTAAAATGTAAAATTTTGTGCTTTCTAGGAATCAACATGCCTCCCGCAACATTCTCCGATCATAAAGGCACCCTCAAGTATCTACCCAAACACCATATGACCAAAGGTCTTACTCCACACCGAGTCAATGTCTTTAAGGATTTAGAGAAACGTTATGTTCATAAGGGGATTCGATCCATCCTTCCTAGAAGGAAACTCCATTCGCCAAGACTTGGCTACCATCAACTTTGATTGTCTCCTAGATATTGATGAGCCGATTTGTCCTAGGTTCATTCTAGAATTCTATGCTACCATAGATCTCTCGAGTGATGAATATGATCAGATATCCGTGGTCTTTTCTATCAATCAACACAAAACTATCTTACCACTAGATGAATTTGCTAAAATCCTTGGTATTCCAAACAATGGCACTTGTCTTTACACGGACAAATTGCCACTCTCTACTCTAGACACCGTTGAACGGAATCCTTCTTATGCCACTCTTCTTGTTAGTAAGGAAGTGCTTCGTGACCATCTCTTCGTAAGAACTTCCAACACTAGGAAAAATCGTTCAGGAAGTGAAGTCAACAAAGACCCTTTTGGAATGGAATTTAATGAACTTAAACCTCAATTTAGGAAGTGGGAAGAGGTTCTTAGGGCTAATGTCATAAGTTCCGTAGGAAATAAAGATCATGTGAACAGGTGTCTAAGTTATATGCTCTATAGTATCTCAACTAGACAACCTTTCAATTTGGATTACTACATGGTAAAAAGAATGGCCGATATACCTCTAAATGGAAAAACCGCTCTCCCATATGGGATGCTTCTCACCCGCCTTTTTAGAGCCGTCTCACCTATTCCACCAAATGACAAGGGTGTACGCCTTGAGTACTCTCTCATTCCTCACACCTTTGTTCCTCTTAGTGGTAAGAGAGTCTTTAAGACTCAAGGGAAACGTCTTCATTCTCCTTCACCTTCATCCTCATCCTCATAAATTAGCGAAGACGATGGTCTTCCTAACTCAAAGCTAGCTCCTATCGATTACCTTCAAGAACTTCCCACCATTAGAAATGAGTCGGAAGAATTCAAGCAAATGAAAGGAATGTGGAAGTGCCTTGGAGGTACATTGGAAAAATGAAGAAGAAGTTGGACCGCTTGTGAGATGTGTGTTTAAGGAGCGTTTGGCATAATGTAGTTTTAGAACTTTTTAGTCGTTAAACTATGTGATTTATGTTGTTTTATGGTCTTATGTACTTCCATGTTCTATTATTATCTTTGGACAATGTATTGTATTAACACTTATGCAGATTGACGACATTTGAGATGTTGTCAAATTTTCAAGTATTTGAAAATTTTCACTAAGTATAGTGAAATTCTCTAGCCCCCGGTCAAAGTCCATTGGTAAGATTGTTTCTACATTCATTTTTTGCATTTCCTAATCAGATATACATTAAATTTTATGTTCCAAGAGTTTTCGGAAAATTTGGAAATTGACTCGACCCTCGTATACCTGTTCTGTCTGGATTTTGGACTTGGCGGAACTGGCGGAAGCAAATGCAGGGTTCCGCCAGTACATTTGGGTAAACCCAGTTTGGCCCAACGGAACAGACGGAAGCCAAAGCAGGGTTCCGCCCTTGTTATCGTTTGGTTCCGCCAGTCACCAGCAGAAAATTCTTTTTATTTTTCCTAAATTTAAACTTTCTTTAAGACCAAATCATTTCTTAGTAAGAAACATCTTCCGAAACTTCCAATAAACACATTAGGATCATTCTTGCTTACTATAAAAATTAGGAAGCCTCTTCCCGCTAAAATTCCAATTCAAACAATATCAATCCAAGGAACCTTTCTTCATAAAGCAAGGAACCCTTCATAAGGTTCCTTGTAATCCGTGGAACTTCCTAACCAAATCACTTTCCATGATCACATAGCATTTAGTGCATAAGTTAGTTTTTCACTCCACCCAACTCCATTGGATTGACTTCCAATGATTTGACAAGTTCTTGGAACTCTTCCAAATAATTAGGAACCTCCAAATTTGTATGGAACAACATATCCAAACACTCCTTTCCATAACATATTCTTCCTATAAATTGACCAACATTCATACTTCCAATTCACACCATCACCATCACTTCTCTTAATCTTATAATTCTAGCTAACCAAAGTCTTGAGATGACTAAATCTAACACCTCATCCGAATCATCGAGACCTATTAGGAAAACCGCTAGGATTAGTGTAAAACCATGTTGCTTCAACAAAACCATCCAACTAAGCTCATCATCATCAAGTGATTCATCACTCAACATTTCCTCACCCATCCAAGATACAAACTTCCTCAACCTTGCTACTCCAACACCATCTCCAAAACCTTGCAATACCAACGTAATCACTACTCCGCCACCAACTAAAACACCAAGTGATCCAACATCACCTTCGGCACCAACTCAACCATCAAAAACTCCATCACCTCAATCACCAAAATTAACACCAATGGAACTTTTCCAAACACCACCAACATCACCACATCCATTTTTGGAAACTTTAGAAGACCTACCACCTAGATCATCAAACCCACCACCATTGCCACTTTTTGACACCATTGCTCAAATGGAAACCCAACAACAACCAAGGCTTCAACCAAGTGAGCCATTAGATCATGAACCTCATCAACCATCATTGGTAGAGCGTTTGGCTTACCGATATGCTAGACCCTCAATTTTTCCACAAGATCAAGGTCATACACAACCACAACCATTGTTGTTCCACCCCATTTACAAATACATTCATGGTCCTCTTTACGGAAAACCAAGCTTCCACCATCATGATCAACAACAAGAACTACCTCAAGAGCATTCCCAACACTTTGATTCCCTATTTCCTTCTTATGAGGAAATAGAAGCATCCATATGGCCCAAATATCCAAACACTCATGAAGAACTCAAAACTCGTGTGAACTACCTTTATGCTTTCAAGCATATGGTGGACTCTCATCTCAACCATGTCATGAATTTCCAAACGGCACTATAATCATCTATTGTAGGAAATCAAAACACCTCTCAACCATCCACATTTGCGCCATCAACCACCAATGATCCACCAACAACAAATGAAATTCCTCTTCCACCTAACTTTCCCTGCCATGATTGCGGACAATGTGAGAGAACCGCTCACATAAGTGAACGGTGTCAAAAGGACATCCGTGAGCTAACATATGAAATGAGGTTTATCCTAAACCACATTTTGGAGCGTCAAAGTGCCATCTCTCATTCTCAACACCCTTAGACCTTGTTTTAGGAGGATGTTTCTTATTAAGGACAATAATGATCTTTTTATAGATGTAGGAATGTCTTTTCTTTTTAATTTATTTTCAATTTTTGTTTCTCTTTCCTTAAAAGTAGGACTTTTATTTCTTGTCTTTATTTTGACCTTTGTCAAAAATAACTTTCACTAGAAATAAAAATTGTTTCTACTATATTGGGAGTATTATGGGTTGACTTTTATTTTGCTATAAGAATGATGTGGGTTCTCATCTTCTCATGACTAGTTATATACGTGTCTCTTGCGGCAACTAATTCTTTTTGTAGGTTCAAAATTCATGAATCCTTACTTGGCACCCCATCTAAGGGGAGTATTGTTCAAGGGGGAGCATTCCGCTATGCAACTCTTCTTTTTGTTTCGACAAAAAGGGGGAGAAAGCATATTTAAACTAATAAACTTACAATGATTTTCATCCATTGAGTAAAACAAGTTTAAATACAAACTTTTAAAGACTTAACACTAGAATTAGTGATTTACTTAAAAATAAAGTTTATGTTTTGTCATCAACAGAAAGGGGGAGATTGTTAATACAAATATTGCCTAAAAACGTTATTTATATTTTACAATCTTTGCTAAGTTTTGTTAACGACAAAGTGTAAACTTTAGTTTTTAGTAAAACATGATTTTAGTTTTAGTCTTGTATAACTAGACTTTACATTTCATATTAAACATAACATTGTTATATTTCTAAATATAGAAAATATAACATGACATTATGGCATGCATCATGAGCATTTATGGAAAGGTTTCTAAATCTAGAAGTTGACTTTCCATAAGATCTCTTGCACATCTTGGAAGGATTCTCACTCAAACCATTGTGTGTTGACTTGAAGAATCTTGATTTGACATTGCTAGATATGGAAAGATTTCTTGTAGTATTTGACTGTCAGACCTGGCGGAACCCTAGGGGTACAAGGGCGGAACCCTTGTTTTGGTTCCGCCGGATCCGCCAGGCTGCTTGATTGGTGGCTATAAATAGCAAACCACTTGCAAGAAATCATTCATCACTTTTAGCTAAACTTTGCATATAAACTTTCATTTATCTCATCTAACTCAGTAGCAACTCACTTGAGTGATTCTCTTATGTAGAAAGGAAGTTCACAAGTTCATCCGAGAAATTACAAGTTTCAACTCAACGTTGCAAGACTTGTTAGACTTCTATTGTGTAAACTCTTGTAGTTTATGCTTCGTTTGTATTTTGTTAAGAAGTGATCGGTTAGTATTTTAGTCCTCAAAATACATTAAGTGATAGAAGTGGTTGTACCTTTGTAAAAGAACTTGACATCTAGCTTAGTGTCGGAAATAGTGGATAAGCAACGTTCGGATGGTTCTACCTTGAACTAGGACCCGGTATTTAGCTTTGTACCGGATAAAGTGTAAGCGGCGATTGTAATGGTTTCTCCACCGGTAAAAGGATCTTGTTGACTAGTGCTTGAAACTCTCGAGTTGGATACTCGGGGTGTGGAGTAGGGCAAGGAAAAAGAGTCCTTGTAGCCGAACTACGATAAACAATCGTGTTGTAGTTTGATCGTTCTTTTCTTTATACTTGCATATTAATTATTGTTAATCAGTTAGAATTGGTGGTTACACGTAAAGCTTTTCAAAGATTAACAAGTTAAAAAACGGTAAACTATTCAACCCCCCTTATAGTTTTCCACATATATGATTGAATTAGTCTAAAAGAAGAAAAAGAAATTAAAGAAAAAAATATGAATCAAAAGTCATTTTACAAAAGTCATCTTACAAAAGTCATTTTTTTAGTATAAAAAAAAAAGAAAATTTTTTGTATAGTGATAGTTTTTCTCCTTTATTTTTTACATCCGGTAGGTCTCATTTTTGCAATCCCTACAAATAATTTGATTCACTTCCAAAACCCCTCTTTTTCATTTCCCGCTCCTTTTCCCCCAATTTCCCCCCCTTTCACTCTCATCTTCCCAAATACGCAAACCCTCACACACTAAAAACACACACACACACACCAAAACACACACTCAAAACACACACGCACACACACTAATGACAGATCCCACCGCCACGTCACTCCTGACACTCCTTGAATCATCACCAGACCTAACCTCCCTCCACACTCTCTTCAAATCCCATCTCAAACAAATCCCCTCAAAAACCGATATCGAAACCCGAACACTCGCCAAACAACACCTCTCATTCCTCTCCAAATCCCTATCACTCCTCCCTAAACGCCTCAACCAAACACCCAAACTTACCCCTAACCACGCCGACAGCCTCTTCGAAACGTATAAGCTCTGTTTAGCCTGCTTAGAAGCGATTAATTCGGCTGCATTCGGTGCAGGTTCAGCGCGTTAGGTTGATTTATTGTTATGAGAATTGGGGGAAGTATAATGAGGCGAAGAGGCAAGGGCTTTACGTGCTTAGGTTTATTGGAGAGGTGTATCCGGGGATGGGGAAGGGGATGGGGATAGGGAAGGGAGGTGTGCCGGAATTGGGGAAGGAGAATAGGGATAAGGATGTAGCGATGATGATTGTGGAAGTTTTTGTGACTATTATTAAGTGTGTGGCGAATTCGAGGTGTGAGGATGAGGGGTGTACTAGGGGTATCGTGTACTAAAAATGAGTACATCGCAAAGGTGTGGAGGAATTACTTGACCAATGAAGTCAATGTAATTATATAAACAGGTGTAAAACATGGGTTATCCTAATGCCTCTTATCTTGTAGTAAATCCTAACTACACGAATGTAGTCTCCCTTGTGGTCTCGGGATGCATCGCTAACGCAAGTTCTAGAATCTAAGTACTACCGGTACACTCACAAACACTAATAATAAATGCTTTTTCCTAAAGATCTAAAGGCGAACCTCACATATTTGGGGTAGAAATTGTTTGAGTGGTACGGTTTTTGTGCTAGTCGTATAACTCCTATCTATGAGACGCTTATTAAGATTAAAGTTTCACTCCTATGTGTTGTAAAAAAATTTAAATTTGGTGCTAAAATTTCTCTAACAAGTATTTCTCTCAGTTTTATAACATATCTACTTTTAAACAAAACAAAAATCAAGTGCAATTGTAATTTCTAAGGTATCCTCATATACCCTCCTTACACTTAAGTTGAACATTGTCCCCAATGTTCTTGAAAAGTAATAAAGTAAAGATAAATGAAAAGTGAATGAAACAAATACTCCCCTGATTCGCTCGATGTGGATGATATGGTAACACGGTTAAATCCTCCTCCAAGAAAATGTGAAAACTCAAGATTGAAGCAGCGCCAAAAGCTTGATGTGTTGCATGTACATCTTCTAGTCCAATATAACCTGTTAGATAACTAAGAAAACAAACACGAGAACCTCGCATAAAATCGGCGGTAAACTCTACATAAAAGTAAATCCTAGAAAGCAAGTAAAGATATAATGCTTGTGGAATGAATATTTGCAGATTCCTGGAGTTTAAAAGTTAAAGATTTTACGAAACTTTACAATTTCGGCAGAAAAACAAAACCTGCAAAATTTTCAGAAAATTACGCCTGGCGTCGTCAGGTTGGAATGCCTGACGCCGTCAGAATTGATCTGGCAGAAATTTTATATTTTGTTTCCGGAAAATTTCTAGAAAAAACCTATGTCTTAATTCCTGGAATTCCTACAAAATATTCATTATGACTCGATACAAGCATTTGACTCAAACAAATACTAATATGCATGTTGATTTAATATTGTCATTGTTCATGTTCAATTCGTTCTTTAAAACAAATTTGGATTTGCCTTACACTTATCTTTTGCAAAATACCTTTATATGTAATTAAGACGAGGTTAAAAATAAAATAAAGCATTTTCACAATTTATATTTGACACATGAACAATAAACAATATAAATAAAGCATACATACGGAAGCAAATAAAAGCAAATAAACACACAAACAAACAAACAAATAAAGCTTGGGTTGCCTCCCAAGAAGCGCTTGTTTTTGTTCGAGTCACGAGCCTGACTCTACCCTTATTTATGGGAAATAAGGGAGGTTTTCCCTACACTTAGGATTAAGTGCGGGTGAAAGTAGCGATACACACCGTTAGGGTGGAAATATGCCACGTGAGATGAAGGGGGTGAGTGAATGGCTTCCTTCATCCTAAAACTACCCGGATAATATTGGTTGATGGGTGGTTCCTCTTTTGTCTCCTAGATGTAAATCTAAGGATGGAAAGTTGTGTAAAGATTGAGGTTCCGGTTCATCAACACTAGGAAATTCCCTAGAACTAAGAGTAAGGTTATCACTACAAGTATTCAAACCTATATCCTCTAGTGTGTGCTTGGTACAAGGGTTCTACTTCCACAGGAATTCCTAAAGTTTCTTCTACTTCTTTCGGGCAAGTCACGGGTGGTGTGTGTGCCTCAAATGATGGTAGGACTTGTGGGGTACTTTGTGGGCTTGGATTATCCACCTCATCCAACTTGTTATTAGTTGATCTGTAATGTTGTTTGTTGGGTTGTGTACTCTATAATAATATTGGGCACAATCCTCTATAGCTTTCCATGCTTCTTCAGCATTTAATTCCCTAAGGTCCCCATCGGCAAAATGGTCAATGTCCCTTTGGAAATATCGGTCAACACGATAGTAAAAGATTTGAGTTAAGGACCATAAATCGAAACTATGATGAGGGACTATCAGGAGTAAATTTTTAAAACGAGTCCATGCATAATAGATACGTTCATCTCGATATTGTTTGAACATCAAGATGTCATCATGGGTGAATAGATTTCGTGGTCGGTAGTATGGTGGATTCGCGTTATCCATAAGAGTCAATGGAAAAGTTTTTCCAAACAAAGACACAAAGAAAAGATAGACTACGAGAAAGCTGATAAAAAGAAGAAAAAAATCTCACTAGATAGGAATCTAATGAGTAGACTTAATAAAATTAAAATTCAACCTAAGCAATAACTATTCCCCGGCAGCGGCGCCAAAAACTTGATGCGTGGTTTTGCAACCTTGCAAAAGGTTTTACTTCTTAAGGGATCTTGAGAAGCTTGCAATCCCCACCAGGCAGTGTACCTGACCGATGTAGTATAGTGAGTGGCAAGTACCAGGGGATTGGTCGTTCTCTCGGGGAATAGTGTTCGTTAGGATTGAAGCTAATCTAACTAGGTCTAAAGGTGAGGGATGATTCTTTTTGTATTTTTATGTTTTTATGAAAGCAAGTAAAATCTCGGGTATCGAAAGAGTGGGAAGAATTAGTTGCTAGCCAACTAACCCAGATAGCTACTAACGCAAATAAAAATAAAATAACAAGAAAATAAAAGTGGTGAACTTCTTATAGTTAGAAAAGCGTGTTCACTTAGATTTCACTACTCCCTAGTTATCTTTTATTGATTAATTGATTTGTCACAATTGCGTGGATGAAGGGTTGCATTCCTTAATACCATTTGTGGGGCCTTGTACGATCTTCCCCAACTCTATAAGCTCCTATCTCTTCCTATGACGACACGTTTAGTATCCTATCATGGCCTCATTAATAGTTACTTATGCATTAAATACAACCAATAAAAACCGTAGTACATGATGCGTGGGTTTCGCAACCTTCGCAGTAGGTTTTACCTCTCAAGGGATCTTGAGAAGCTTGCAATCCCCACCAGGCAGTTTACCTGACCGATGTAGTATAGTGAAGCGGCAAGTACCGGGGGATTGATCGTTCTCTCGGGGAATAGTGTCGTTAGGATTGAAAACTACTCTAATTTAGGTCTAAGGTTTGAGAGATGATTCTTTTTTTATTTTTAATATTTTATGAAAGCAAGTAAAATCTCGGGTATTTGGAAGAGTGGACGGAGTTGCTAGTCAACTAACCCAAATAACTACAATTGCAAATAAAATAAAATAACAAGAAAAATAAAAGGGTCGTGAAACTTATATGGAGAAAAATGTGTTTACTTAGATTTCACTACTCCCTAGCTATCTTTTACCGATTAATTGGTTTGTTACAATTGTGTGGATGACGGGTTGTATTCCTTTAAACCATTCGTTGGGCCGTGTACGATCTTCCCTAACTCTAAAAGCTCCTACTTCACTCTATGTCGAGCCGACAACTAGCTCCTAACATGAGATCACTAGAATTCACTTATGCATTAAATACAACCATATAATCATAGTACACATCCGATTCATGTTTCTTAAGACGTTCAAGCAAGTTACCATATAGGAGGTTAGCCAGTTTTCTTAAGTCTAACATCGACATCACCCACCCACAACAATCAATAACAAACCAACAACAAGTAATCAATAGTTAGGTTTAATTAGATCCAAGCAAACACAAGAGAACCTAGCCTAACATGTTAATTAAAAGACAAGCATAAGATATAATCATGCAACACATAGACATATTGAATGATTTGAAGGAAGACTTATCTTTAAGATGAAACAAGGGTGAAAACCCCTTGAAAAAGCTGAAAATACGAGCTAGGGTTTATCCCTAAAGTTCCCCCAAAAGTTACACACCTAATGAATGAAAATTGGAAAAGTATATATAGATTTTACACTTTGACGGCGTCAGGTTATAGGTCCTGACGCCGTCAACTCGCCGTGTCTAGGGTTTTCGGATCACCTAGATCTACTTCTGACGTCGTCACTCTATAAACCTTCTGGGCCGTCTCTCTTTAGCTTAACACCTGACGGCCTACTTTTCTTAATACCTAACGCCGTCAGGTGTAAATGTGATAATTCCTTCTTTGGTCGTCTAGTAAAGTCCGAATCCACCTCTTCATCTTAAGGTGGCGGCATCAGCATCCAAAGCCTGACGCCGTCAGGTAGAAATTGCAGCTTGATTTGAGACTTTGTCGTTTTCTTCACTTTTATGCTCCAAAAACGTCCAAAATGCAATGTTTTTGAGAATTCCTCCTGAAAGTACCTAAAATGACAAAAGGAACGACTTAAGGAAATATTTGATCATAAAATAACGATTTAGGGATTAATTGACCCCCTAAAAGCGTAACACTTTTCGCCTCATCAAATACCCTTACACTTGAGATTTGCTTGTCCTCAAGCAAATGCGTTTTTATTCCAATCAAAATATGAGCTAGGGATCATTTAACACTAATATAAAAGTAATTACAACAAATAGTTATTCCACCCTAGTCATAAAAAGCACGGAAATCATACACTAGCCCTTAGCAATTAGATTACCATAGGCTTGGGAAAGGATCAAAAACCTCCTCCATTTGGCGTAAGCACCTAAGATAAACTATCAAAGAGGGCTTTTCAAGGGTTGTTAGGTGTAGGGATATGATAAACACGGTTTGTTGGAATAAAGGGTATTTTTTAGTGGTGGCAAGTTAACTATCTTGATCAAATACATGCACAATGTGGCGTTGCTAAGCCAAGACTCGACTCAACTTAAGCAATAAAGAAAATAACAAAAACATAAATAAACATAAAATGAAACGGGATGGTAGGCCGTATGTTTTTTCTACTTTTCTTTTTCCA
>LBNU01022657.1:28667-42628 GCA_014162995.1 Artemisia annua
TTTTTTAGAAACAGTTTGAGGTGTTGCTCCTGGAATACATATGAGTGGAATGATTAACTTGCACATAAAACAGCATGCTTCAAAATTTTAATGTTGCAAAGGAATGAATACTTTTGATGAGTAGCTATGTATTTAACTAAATTAATTGTTTTCAGTTTTGACTGTGATGACTTTGCCAATACTACTTATATTTGGTATTCAATTAGATGTCAATGGTTTTTGGGCTTTTACTGATGCTGCATTTGCTGCATTCTGTCTGTAGGCTACAAAGTCTTTGGAATTGTGTTGCCAAGCAGCGTGGTGCTATGTAATACACTTATGCAAGATGTTTGCTTCAAGTTTAGAGGAGTCATCAAGTGATCTCTCAGAGGATGCCATAACTGTTTTTGCCACAGAAGCATGTGCAAAAAGTGCTTTACTGTTGGACATACTTCACCAGTGTGGTAGTAAGGAGATATCTAGGAGACTAATAGATTTTCTTGAAAGATGGTCTATTGCTCATAGCTTGTTTGAGAAGATGCCAATCCCGGTAGCTCTGGTTAAACAGTGGGTGAAGGTTAGTGACAAAACAATGCTTTCTGACATATTTACTAATGGGGTTGAGATGAGAAGGTCAGCTGGGCTGGGCAAGATGGGTCAGGTTGGATTGATGTAAACAGTCTTTTTGTTCGAAAAGCTTATCTTTTATTTATTAACAATGAGTTTCTCAACTCTAATTACAACAGTTACTCAAATTTGTTAGTAATTTAACTTTAAATAAAATGATTTACAAGCTTTATTACATTAAAAGTACATTTGCGGGACTTTCAACCTCTTTGACCCATTTGACCCGCTATAGTGTAAGCTACTTTTTGTTTATGCCTGTTTGATTCTTTCATAGATATGATGTAAAGCAAATTGACTTAATATAGGCATATGGGTCGAACTGCCTCACCTTATATTCACCCTTTGCTTGCAGATCGAATGTAAAGAAATAAAGGCTCCTGAAGCTAGACATAGTGCTACAACCATATATTTTCTAATGTCATCTTCTGTGAAAATGTCGAAGGAAACTCTTAGTATTTTATCAGAGCAGGTTTCTCTCTCACCTTCCTTAACCATGTGTATCTCCCTTTATATTTTGTTACAAACTTGTTGTATGTTCTTTCAAGTCTTAATTCCAACTAGTTTTGTGTTAACAGTAACTTATTTTAATGGACATATTTAATAACAGCCACTGCTCTTTTTTTTTTTCAGGAGCTTCAAGCGTATATGGAATTTAAGTCTCTTAATCCAGAATTATGTAAAATAATGCAACTGAAAATCTCAAACCTTCTTCTAAAAGAGACCTGCAATACAAAAGATAGCTTCTTACAAAAATCCAGAATTCTTATTGCAAATGCAAGAGAATCACGAGCACGTGGAATAGAAGGTCTGAATGACTCCATCAAATATTTGTCTGAAGCGATATCTGTAATGGTGAGTTATCTTCAATTTAGGTTCAAACTTTCTGTAACTTTTCTAATACCTTGTTTAAGTTAGCAAATGTATATGTTTCTTATGAAATATGTATTTATTGAGCCAGAGTGACTTGTACAATAAGGACGAGTATGCTCGTGATCTATTAGCTCAAGCGTATTGCTTACGTACATTATGTACCCAAGAGGCAGAACCTAACTCAAAGGTACTACTTCATAAACGTCCAAGTCTTGCACAAGTGAATATTTAGGCTTTGCGGGCTGTAGATGTTATATTCTTAAATTCTTATATCTTGTGAGGTGACAATTTGAGTCAGTTACTTATGAATTGGTTAATTTGGGATGTGTTGTATTTTTCATTTTTTTTTTCTTTTGATCAAAGCTGTGTAGTATTTAAATAGACCAAATTGGTTAAACAAGTTAAAAGTCGTCAAAAGTCTTTTTTAAGTGCATACAACCTTGTAAATCATCTCATCATGAGATTTTGGATATTTATTATTATAATTTTATTTTGGTATTCATAAATAAGACATCTTTTAATTATTACAAGTTCACAAAATATTGTTTGATGGTGGACCGTACCTAACTCGTCCAGTCGTCCATTGTGATCCAAACTTAAAAATGAGCTCTACAACTTGAATTCTTTGTGACCTCAGCTTGCATTACCCGCTTAGGTGCTTATCTTGATTCTTGCCAGATATGTGTATTATTCTATATGTAGTCTCTTATGTATACTATTTTTATGCAAACAGCTTTTTGTTCAAGATATTGGCAATGCTTTAAAGCTATGGTTAAGCGAGGAACATCCTCAATCTGCTGAACAAACTCGTATTGGGTCTTTGAATACTCTTACCTTGCTATACCATGTTGGTGATTTACTATCACTCAAGGTTCGATTTCTTGTTGGCCTTAATTATCCTTTTGGAATTTTACTGTTACAATGCCTCGTTTTTATAATGTCCTTTTTATTATAGGGCTATATGGAAGATCATTCTGACATATATGAGATGATGTTCAGATTTTTTACATGGAAGAATGTTCCTTTGAAGGAGTGCATTACCATTCTCTGGCAATCCAGAAGCCTTCGTCATTGCCTTTGCACTTCACCTGTCAGTGATGCATTTATCATGACATTGTCAAAGCATTGTGAATTGTCCAAGTCTATGGAGTTTTGGATAAGTTGTATGGAGAGATCAGAATCACTAGAAGTTGGATTCAGGCAGAGTTTGTCAGTAATCTCAACTCTATCATCCCCTGATTTTTACAATCATGAACATGCTACTCAACCACTTGCAACAGTTGCTGACATCAAGCAGGCTGCTTCTGATCTTATTAGCAATGTATGATCCTTTGGTTGAATTTATAGCTTTGTTTTTTTTTTGGGTAAAAGGGATTATTGCATAACGGGCGGGTAGGATGGGTAATGTGTAAAAAACTATATTATTACAATTTGTGTAAATCTTTTATCTCAACGTGATTACAACCGCTTTTATAAATCTTTTAGCTTAACCCATTTGACCTGTTGGAAATGAAACAAATTGACCCATTATAAGTATATGGGTTAAATTGCTGAATTTAGTTATGCGATTACATCAATAATTGGTTATACATATTTTTATTCATCATCATGTCTTGTTATAGGTTCCTCTGTCTAGCAAATCGTTGTTTTTGGCAGCGCATCTCTATTATGATCTCTGTGAAAGAGTGATTGCAAAGGGATCGATGATTGAGGTGTGTGTTTTGGTTCATGTCTTCTATTGATAGATGTTACCTTTTTCAGATTGAGGCTGTAATTTTAATATTCTATATCTTTTATATCACCAACTTGCCGGCTATAACTCTAAAGCTAATTTGCCTATTGGTTTTATATTGTCATTTTTTTTTCTTCTGAAAACTAGTCTCTGTGGAATCAATGTTTAGAGGATGTATTTTAGTTTTCATTATTGATTAGTTAATAATGAAAACTAAAGCTAATCAATGTTGATCATTATTAATCTTAGAGGCATTAATATTTGGAAGATTGTGAATTTGGTATTATTACTATACTTTGCTAGTTTGAGCAGGTTACATGGAAAATCAACCTTACATATTTGCATTTAGATGCTTAAATTAAGTAGCATGGTTATATTCTCTCTTTGTGGTATATGACTTCTGGTAGATTGCACTTACCACTCAAGTCTCCAACTATTTGTAATATATAATATGATGCAAACAACTGATAGCTATAAAATAGGGTCTCTGAGCTGTCTCAGTGACTCAGTCTGCTGTTTTGTTTATGTCTTTATATACTGGGGTCAGCTGTTTGTCATTGTTTTGATGATGCAAAATGATATTATGTATGCCTTTTTGTTTCTTTTGTACAATCGCTGTTCAAAACCATTCCCCTCTTCACTTTCAAGTTTACTACGTGCACATCGATATAATTTTGCACACTTAAAACAACAACATACCCAATCCTGCCGGAGCGGGGTAAATAAATTTTGCACACTTAATATTGCTAAGGTCAATTGTATTCAGTACATAACTACTGTTCGAGGAGTCTCGTTGATCAAACTTTAATTTGATCTTCTTTGCCTACTTTTTAGTTTAAAACCCCTCTTGTTTACTGGGCACCAAATATAATCTGAAGACAGGATACTGTTTGATCTTCATGTGAACCTTTTGACATTGCTATGTTCATCCGTCTGAGTATGTTTGCCTGATATTTTATATCAGCTTAAGGTTCCATAATGCTTGTTACGTTTGCTCTAGAAAGCAAATGGTTGTCTACTTCAGTTATTAAATTGCAAGGGGTGTATATCATGGCTGCCCTTTGGGTTGTGTTTGATGAAAATTATTTCTTGTGCAATTAGTTAGCTACATATATTATCTCTTTATAGCTTCTTAATGTTAATATATCACAACAATGCTTTAATCTACCCAATTTACCAGCTAGGGTTGCCCTATCTTGGCACTTGACCATTCATCTACTTCAGTATTGTTTTGGGTGGAAACTCATACATAGCAAAAAAAAATAAAATTAAAGGGTTTTCAAATGGTGGTTTTGGGGAATAATAGGTTTTTTGAACTAATAAGATCCTAGTAAGTATTGGATATGTGGTTTAAAAAAATTACTCGCCATAAAAGACATTTTAAAGCAGGTCTTTAGTTTGGGTTCCTGCATTTAAGCATATATGATTTTCTGTTTACCCAAGACACCATTCTTTTCTAACCAAGTATTATTTTTCTATGTAATAAATGCTTCCTTTATAAATACTATACTGCTTTTTTGTTTGACTTCCAAACTTGTTTTCTTGATGGCAATATTAACAAACAGGGAACTTGTGTGTATGACCTCTTCTATTTTGCAATTCTTGTTGATCTATATTCATGTTTGTTGCTAATATGGACCTCTATGGGCTTATGGGGAAGAAATTAATGGTCTTATTTCACCTAGACACCTAGCCTAGGAGAGCAACAATACATCATATCGGCAGTAATAAATTCTTCTAGATATGGCTTCATATCCTAAATGATTATAGTCTTAGTGGATTACTTGTATAAAACTTAATCTTCGCTGAAGAGCAATTTTTGTTTATAGGCTCTATCGTATGCAAAAGAAGCCCATCGTTTGCGTGTCAAACTTCTTCAAAAAAGATTTATATACTCAACAGAGCAACATAATGATATCTTTGGTGATAATGGGGAACTCATTAAGAAACGTGGATATAAACTTAAGAGTTTCCACATGCATCCTTCAGTTGCTACGTCAGCTTGGTCGTCTCATGATATGGAATCAAGTGACTTAGTTGACTTTATTTTGACTCCATGGAATGTTCTTCAATGTTACCTTGAAAGCATCCTTCAGGTGAACTTTTCAACTTCTTAGCTTTGTACACACTTAAAACTTTTCTATTTTAAAATTGTGATATTCATGGTACATGTTTGTTAAATGTTATTCAGGTAGGAACCGTTCAAGAGATTATTGGAAATGGATCAGAGGCTGAACTTCTTTTAACATGGGGCAAGAACATCTCTGTTTTTCATGGCTTGCCAATCTTTTTAGTTAGTTTTTCTTCCGTTTTAGGTATGCGGTTTTTATTTATTTATTTACTGTACTGTTTCTCTTTTTTGTTTAACCCTTTTCTTTTTATTAATCCAATTAATTCATAATTAAGACCCACATACTTACAGGCTCCCTTGTATGTAATAATTCATATGATTGGAATTCTTTTCTCAAACACCAAGTACTTGTAGAGCAGGAAACATGAGCGGGTCTGGCGGGTTGTATAATGAGTCATAACAACCTAAGGTCAAAATGGTAATTTTTTGGTAAGGAGCTAAACGGGTAGGATTAGGTTGGCTTGAAACACTAAACACTGCGGTTGAAAATGAACTTAATTTTCTAAGGAAAAATAGTGGGTGATACATGATTACAAAAATGATATAACTAAATAAGAATCTACTGTTTCAAATAATATGTTAAAGGAGGTTGTATGCATTAAAACTGCACTTTGGTGTAATTTTCTACTCATGTCCATACATGTATTCTTTAAACATGTTTGTGCTTCACTGGCAGCTATCAAGTCAATACTTATTCAGCTAAATTTTCATTTTTTTAATTTTTATTTTGCAGCCCAGCTATATCGTAAACGAAGACTTTGGCATCTAGCTGAAAAGGAACTAGAAAGTGCTAAACATACATTGGCTGATAGCAGCAGTCTCATATCTTGCTTAAAGTGCAAATTGGTTTTACAAGTTACAGTTGACGAACAACTTGGTGATTTATACCGAAGCCGTTTTAAAAACACTACTGGTAATAAACTGTACGAAGAATTATCAAAGGCTGAAACGTTATACAGGTCTGCTTTAGACAAACTGAAACTTACCGAATGGAAAAACTGTGTTAGTCACCCTAAAACAACAACTGCAAGTCACAAAATATTCTGCGATTCTCTCTTGGCTGGTGGGATTGATGTCAACATTTCTTCTGATTTTGGAAATCAAACAGAACAGGAAGAAATTCAACCCAAAACTAAAAAAGGTAAGAAAACTGCTAAGCCTTTACCCCAGGAGCAAAGTGTGACTTCTAGAGTTACTAGATCTTCTAAGCAAAGAAGTGAAACTGCTCAAAATGAGGCGCAAAACGTTGTAGAAAGAAAAATAGATTCTGTTTGTAATGATGCACTTGTTAAAAAGGGGACACAAAAGTCAAAGGTTGACTGCATTACTTCTTGTGGATGTGAAGTTACATGTGTTTGTGATGATAAAGATTGTTGGCATTGTCTTTCTTATGGAGTAATGAAGTCATTATCAGTGAAAAGTATTATACAAATGAAATGGGAGATTAATCGCAGACGTCTTTTGCTCAGGCTACTTACAGGGATAGGTATTTTAATTTTTCTTTATCTTATGTCTTAATATATATGGAAAACATACTTGATACACCATGTTTGCATATTTTTTTCTTAAAAACATGTGTAGACTGTTAAACATGCATAGTAATATCTGCAACTTGACCAAACTTGATGTACCTCTCTATGTATGTAATTAATTGTATAGCATGATATTAGTTTGTTTTTATTTCTAATGTCTTGCATCTGGAGGTGGAACCGTAAGAACTTTGACCCTTTTTACTTATGAATGGCTCAATGCGTGTTATGTTTTCTGTCTAAAGCGTCAAATAGTTGAAACTGATCCGGACAATTTTTTCTAAACTCGAAAGTTTCCTAAAACATGTTTTTAATGCTAAAAACCTAAGTCATTTTAAACTTTAGATTATAATCGATATTATATAATTTTCATGACCATAGTTGACGCACTAATTTTTAAAAGAATAATCTACCAATTTTGGACAAAATACAACTTGGTTTATCCAAACCCGGTCTGACTTGTCCAGTATGCACCATTTTCATCCAAACCAAGTTTGACTTGTTATCCAACCCGCCCATATTGCCACCTTTTACAAGTCAATGAAAATTTTGCCAGGTTATGAAGTTGTTTTGCATATTTTTTGAATCCTGTGGTTTCTGTTTTTGGCAATATAATCCCGCAGTTTATTCATTAAAATATTCAATATTAGTTGCAGCTTCAATAAGGCATGGTATCTATGATTAGTAATAACCAATCATTTGTATTGTTAGGAAAATGCTTAAGGGACGTCGAGGAAACTCAGAGAGCACATAATGTATTTTTGGAGAGTATATCTGTCCTAGTCAGCAGGAGCACGTTTCGCCCATCACATTTCTCACCTTCATTCGCTTTTCTGACTGAGTTAATCGAGAAGAATGTAACTGGAGATGTCTTTGCAGTTGAGCATGCATCATTACTGTACAGCATATGCTGGTTTTCATTAAGAAGCTCATGGGACAAGGGTACAAGGTATCACATGCCGTGTTTTTAAGCCGTGTTTTTAAGCCTATCTATGTCTACTTATACACCCTTTGCAAATATCACATGCGGGAAGGAAATGGCTATATGCTCATAAGCTATACATGACAGCTATATAACCAAAGTTTGATAACATCACTCTCTTAGATTCTTTGCCAATGATCTCGAATATCCTACTTGTAAATAGCATGTATAGTCTGTAAGTCATTTTTGTAATAACATCTCATTAATTGTATCTGCTACCTACTTTAGTCTGTAAGAGAGATCACCAAAGGTGGCGATTTTGACCATGTTACTAAAGAGTTGGTTGATTTGGGTTATTAATAATCTCAAAAGAACCAAATGGGTCAAATAAGAAACACTAGTTAAACAGTGGGTCAAGTGGTCTGAAAAAGGCAAACAGTTGGAAATACTTTTGAAGTGTATTTGTGGTATATGCAACCTTTAAAATTGTCTTACTCACAGATTTAGATGATTACCGCCATTATAGTGATATTACTGTTTTGTAATCATATTTTATGCGTTATATTTTGTTAAGTTAAAAAATGCACTTAAATTTGATATGTATATCATTTTTAAGCTATGTTCTCATAGACAAGATCCGATATTTTTCTGGTTGTTCTTGGAATATTATTTTCTTCCTAATTCAATATTTCAAACAAGCTTTTCGTTATACGTTAATGATTAATCAGTTTGTATATGAAGATCTTCACCCACCTTTTGATTCTAATAATGTATCATCTCTTTGCTATGTAACTTTTCTAGGAACGATTGTTGCGACTTGTCATTCATTCCCATGCCAACAGTTTTGTCTGGATTAAAGCTTTCTTTCATACTCTGCCGTGAAGTTCCCGAACTCTTTCAAAAGGTAATAACAGTTTCACACACCCAGTATATGCATCTCATCTGTAGATATATTAAAATTCGGAGAGTTTTTCTTATCGGAATTCAGTGTTGTGTTTAATTTTGACCATTGGAGATGACCATGTCACAGGTGTCGCGTTTGCTTTCTGTTTTATATACACTATCTCCCTCAAACAAAGAATTCTCTATGCTGTTTGCAAGTAAAGCTCTATGTGAAAGTCAGTGGGCATCGTATTTTCATCAAGCGTCGCTTGGAACTCATCTTAATTATCAGTTGTTTTCTCATCTTGGGAAACCTACAGATCCAAACACAATGGATGTTGATGTACGTATTTTTATCAAAATCCTTATCTTGTTTTAAACACATGTAAATAAATGTTCATGTGTTGGTGTGCATTGTTTAATGGGGAAATGATCAAGATAGCCATAAATATATACGGGTTTTTAGTTTTAACTTTTGAAAAAGTATCGAAATAAGCTGTTATTCAATGTTCTTTTTTGATTTTTTTAACAATCATTTTGTTTGAGAATTTGCGGGATGGATGTCTATTTTTGTATCAACATTAATTTTATTGGCTATTATTATCAATTTCCCTTATTTTATGTGGTATATTGATGTTAGCTATCTATGGTGTAGTTGCAGTACGCCCTATATTTAGTCATGCATTTTGGTTACTCTTCTAGTTAAGCTAACTTTCTATCAAGTATAACTGGTCATAACTTTTGCTCACTTTATGTGTTAATATATGTGTAATATATAACTGAAAATTAAAGGGAACCAATGATTATATGATTATATCTATTAATGCTGATTTAACTGTTATTTTGTATGCAGGGATCTAGTGTTACCAACTCAACCCCTCTCAGTTTGCATAGGTACGTGTCACGCATCTTTACGGATAATTATGACAGTGCGGAGCACAAAATCAGACCTTGTTTTTAATCACCCCTTCTCCTCTGCAGACTGGCACCTGAATCAGTTATGGATCTTGAAGAATTCATTATAAAGTTTTTTCATGATCTTCCTCGTGCCACGATTGTCTGTATCAGCGTTCTTGGAGATACTTATGCTCGCTTTTTAAGAGCGTTATTGCCATACGAATATTCCGCTCACGCATGGATAATGTTTTCTCGTTTAAATTCAGATAATGCACCTATTGTCATTGCTCTGCCTCTTGATTCAGTATTAGCAGGTAACTATATAGATTAACAGTTCTATTTTCATGTGCGTTTAATCTTATCTGATGTGTGCTCTTAATACCTTTAGGAAGTTTAAAAGATGACGAAGATTCAAGTTCTTGTATCTTATCAAGTTGTGACAAATCATGGCATTGTCCATGGGACCACACTATTATTGATGAAGTTGCACCGCTGTTTAGAAGGATTTTGGAGCAAAATTATGCATCTACATCAGGACATACTTTGGAGGATACTAAAGAAAACAGGTCACTATGGTGGAATCTAAGGAAAAAACTTGATCAGTGTCTTGGTGATCTTCTGAGGTATATAGTTCTGCTACCGTTATTGCTTGTGAACACAATTAAACTCATTTACTCAGAAATGGTTCAGTTTGGGCTGTAGCATATCCCATACTGGTCCAATTGCTTAAAGTCGCCAAAGTGTATTTTTAATACATATACAGTCCGTAAATCGTTACTCATATCATTTTTGTTTGTAAATTTAGTTATGTTAATTATATTTATGCATTCATAATATATATAAGAAAAAGACAGATTTGTGGGTCAAGCTGACATGGCTCAATACCTGTACTTAAGCAAGCTGCTCCTACCAGCCAATTTTAGCACTTCTAAAAATCATATAGTATAATTTTTGTATTCTGAACGAATCATAGTAAACATTTGTTGATGATGTTCACTTTTGTTTCGTTATCAAATTATAACTATCTAACCCATGTTTTTACATGCAATATTAATGCCTGGGATTCTCAGGGATATGGAAGATTTATGGTTTGGCCCTTGGAAATACCTGCTTTTGGGTGGATTGTTAAACTGCAAGCACCCTGATTCTGTAAACAAGAAACTAATGAAGGATCTTAAATTCAAGTGCAAAATTAACATAAGTGAGAGCATTCTCAGATCTGTTATCAGTAGTGCTTCTTCTCAACAAAAAGAATGCCTATCAGAGTTAATTCTGAAGAAAGGATGCTATATTGGTGGAAAACAGTGTGATAATGATACAAGTCCTGGGGAGAATTCTAGCAGTTTATCCTCTTTAGTTTCTGATTTCTTAACAAATGCGATACATGAAATTGGAGATGAAGATTTTGTAGACAGAGAACCTGTCATATTGGTGCCTGACTTTGACATCCAGGTAATCTTGTTCTCTCTAGGTGCAGTTCCCATAAATTTGTTGCAATAAAACCTTTTTGTACGTAGTTTCAGTTGTGTGGTTAGTTTGTATATGACTTAATGCTGCTTCTTTAGAGGCAAATGGGATGGTTGGTAATGAGCCAACACTTTGGGCCGGCCTGCAACACCCTTTTTTATCAAATTTTTTATATTTGTAGAACTTTATTTATTTAAAAAATCTGAATCAATAAACTAGTTTAAGTAAATGATGTAGGAGGTTATTTAAATACACTTTGGGCGACTTACAGCAAGTTTGATCTGGCCAACCATTAAATCTGTTTTCATACTGGCTCAGCTTCAAATTTTACTCGTTTGACCTTTTTGAAGTATAAAAATAACCCAACTTGACCTATATTTAGACAATTGGACCAGATTGCCACCTTACTTTGTGATTTTTAAAAAAACAGCTAGAACAAAACCTATAAAGATATTAGTTTTGATCTTTAGGCTCTGCTGAACTTTATTTTTTTCGACATCATCATATATATCTTAAATTAAGTGTCTTTTCTTGCTGTTGGTCCTGCAGATGCTACCGTGGGAGAGCATGCCACTATTAAAAAAACAGGAGGTTTATCGCATGCCTTCCGTCGCGAGCATCTCATGCACATATGATAGATGCTGTCATATCCAAGAAAAGGCTGGCAAAGATTCTGCAGTCTTCCCTATGATCGATCCACTGGATGCCTACTATTTGCTGAATCCAGGTGGAGATCTTAGCGATACAGAAGCCGAATTTAGGGCTTGGTTCAAAGATCAAAACTTAAAAGTAAGTGTTTTCTTCTTATTGTTCCCATTGTGAAAATATAACTAATTCTATTTGCCTTGTGTGACTTGAATATGCAATAGTACTTGGCTTCCATTGTCTTGCTAGTTTTTTTTATTACATTAACTAGATACATGTATTTTAACTATTAAAATCATTTGGTGTAATTTAATATTGCATGAAAAATCACTATGCAGGGGACTAGTGGGACCTCACCTACAGTGGATGAACTCAGCGTGGCCTTGAAAAACCATGACCTTTTCATCTACCTCGGCCATGGAAGTGGTATGCAAGGCTTTAACTTTCTATCTATATAGACATTATAAAACATGTAGGACTTGCAGACATTCTTAGATAGTTAGATGAGGTTAAGCTATATTGGGCAAAGTGTTATTATCTGTAAATGCATATATATGTATATCGTAATTGTAATTTTTTCTCTTTTTTATGTATTTATGGTGATTTAGGGGTGCAATATATTCCGGGTGGTGAGATTCAAAAACTGGATGGCTGTGCTGCTACCTTTCTTATGGGCTGCAGTAGTGGATCTTTAAATTTGAATGGATCATACACGCCAAAAGGTGCTCCAATACACTATCTGTTTGCAGGTTCACCTGTCATTATTGCCAATCTATGGGATGTAACAGACAAAGATATTGATCGGTTTGGCAAAGCGATGCTTGATGCATGGATAACAGCAAGATCAACCTCATCACTTGATTGTGCTCAATGCACTGAAATTGCAGATAAGTTAAAGGAACTAAACATAGATGAGGGCAAAAGAAAAGGGAAGAAGAAAATATCAAAAAGTAATTCCATTGAAGTTAATGAAATTAATTCTTCTACATTTGGTTGTAAACACAGACCAAAAGTTGGGTCGTTTATGGGAAATGCCCGCCAAGCTTGTGCGCTACCATTTCTAATTGGAGCTGCTCCAGTATGCTACGGTGTTCCAACAGGTATTAGGAAGAAAGATTTGTGATATGTTAGATTTTGTTTATATAGAGTTTAGGTTATTCGATTTGATATGAAGTCAAATTTGTATGTTACACATCTGAGCTTCTATTGGCTTGGCTTATGTATGTATCAGTTTACATGAGCAATAGAATGTAGAGTTGTAGACTGTAAGTCTGTAACTTGTATTTATTCACGAATATTAACTAATTTAATCAAAGGAAAAGAGTATGGATCATGGTTGGCTACCATGGTTTGTCATTGATGTATGGTTATTTTTCTTTGCATTTGTATTTGAGAGTAGCTTGTTTGATGTTTTGTTCATTGATGAAAGTTTGTTGATGTTAGAATCATCCTGTATCCAAGGAAATGCAGCAATTAACTATTCTTTTTTATTTTTATTTATTTAAAATAACATGAAGATAATCGCAGTGAATAGATCAATCCTTTACTGCTAGACAACTCATTTTTGATTTCGTATTATTAATGTCAATTTTCGGGTGATGGATTCCGCAGACATAGACAAACAGAAACAACATTAGTCATCTGATTATCATACTTCAAACAGAAAAATCTAGCAATTAGTCAATCACTGGTTTCTAAAAAATAAAATGTGATTGAATAATGTTGATATTTATAATCGTCAATTCTAAAGAATAGCACTTGCTCATAAACATACTAAATTACTAATCATGTACCTTATAAGTAGACGACACCTGTTCCAGCCCCATTTCGTCGCCCCAAACCATCCCTTTCTGCTTCCAAACACACTCGTCGTGGCCCTTATTTGAGCCCCGAATTCCACACCTATTTCAGTCCCCAAGATGGCCCGTTTTCGCCCCAACTCCAGCCCCCAAACACTTCCATTTATGCCCTATTTCAACACCCATGCCAACCTATTTCAGCCCGAAACCGCACCCACTTCAGCTCCTATTTCAGCACTCAAACATACCCATGTTGGCCCCTACTCCAGGCCCGAGTGTCACACCCGTTTCGGCCCTCAAAATGACCCATTTCAGCCCCGCATTTGAGTAAATGTAACCATTGGCTTGTTATCATAACATGAGCAGGCGTATTTTAGTATTATCTTTGGATTGAACTTGGGTATTGGTCATGAAGCGAAAGTCTCAAAAGGAAATACCCACCGTAGCTTGAAACTGTAACCCCTTCATAATTAACAGTTTT
>LBNU01022657.1:49116-67357 GCA_014162995.1 Artemisia annua
TTTTTTTTTTTTTTTTTTTTTTTTTTTTTTCCTAAAAAATTAATCCTTTTACCACGATCCTACCGCCCTCATATCACACTCTAATAAACTTTAGCTAGCGTTATTGTTGTCAGTGTTTTGTTTTATTCCACATTGTTAATAGCATAAGTTATTACTTTCTTGATACAACTTTATATATATATATATATATATATATATATATATATATATATATATATATATATATATATATATATATATATATATATATATATATATATATATATCTATATAAGTTATTATAAAGATGTACCTTGTTCCTGCAAGCTAGTCTCGGTAACAAAGGTTTACAAGCTGCTGTTGTTTTCTATATATCTCAACAGAAGAAGGTGAAAACGGATGACCACCATAAGCCCATAGTAATGACCTCTGTGAATTCAAAGACCATGAAAGAGATCTTTCTAAATTCTTCATGTCATCCTACACAAGTTCAACTCCATACTTAGTGCAAAGCCCATATATCATATATATAAAAAAGAAAGGGGAATAAATGATTAAAAAGTAGCACCTGAATTTTTTCCACTTCATTTGCACAAAGTCCTTCAACTTCTTAACATGTTTTGACAAAGAACGCCAGGAAATTAACATGTCATCAAACTGAGATGAAACTAAACCATTCCAATCGGATATATGATCATCAATCAGCTTTTTGTAAAGCTCAAAAAGCACATCAAAGACAGGAGACTCAACAAGCATAGCGAGGATTCTTCTTTCGAGCGTCCTAAGGGATTCCAAAACAGGAATAAAGCACCGAGTCTTATCACTATACTTCAACCCAGTTTCATCATGCCACTGTTGATGGCTAAGCCTTATCAACCCAACACACTTAACAGCATTAATAAGATGTTGGTTGCCAGTTAAATTGGCAAGACCAAGTGAAAGCATCGGTTGCGATATCAGATTCTTATGAAGAACCTCATAAGACGATACAGATCCTGTTAATATTTCTCACAGGTTCATATTTCCAGGATCGTTAAAATGAGATTGACAAGAACATGATTCAATAATATAAACAACATAATTCTGAATTACATTGTATTGAGACACACCTCTAAACATTACATTATGGCTCCTATATATAGGCTTCCAACAGGTTCAAACGAACCATTGTGTCCCTTCGAAAAGTCAACTAACTAACTAACATAACTACCATATAACTAACTACAACCGCTATTCGGTTATTAACTTTCTATCGTACAATATTGGTCCTTTAACTATCGTTATTTACATATGTACAAGACTTATGCAATTACAAAGGCTAACATTTCCCCCCTAATTGTTTAAGTCTTGTTCTTCGAGTCTTCATACTCTTTTCTGCGTCTCTTTCGTTCCTTCTTCCTGTCTCACCAACGTGTTGTTGTTGCTGCTTTGCCACGTTGTATTCCTCTTTCTTTTGCGTCCAACTTGGTTACCGGTGTGTGTGCCATAGACTCTTTTGTCTCGGCTTTTAATCCCAAAGAACTCTCAAGTTCTCGGTAAACAACAAACTTGTTGTTTCGTTGTTTTTTTTGTTTCCAAGTCTACGTGAACACAAAGTCCCAAATACCCTCAATATTTGTCCCAAAACAAACAGGTTGTTTGTTTTCTTTCTACTACTTCGACGGTAGTATGTCAACAAGTGAAGCGTTTGCTTGTGTCCTTGTTGCCCTCGTTGCTTGTCCGCGTTCCACAATACTCCTTCTTCTTTGTTCCACACCGTATCTACACAACAACCTACAGAAATACATGACGGTATCCTTGCGAGCAAGTTATCAAGATGCTCCTGTTGTTGTCCTTTGTATTGCGAGCGTTATTCCAAAAACAATCCTCGATTGTTTTTCTTATTCGGTATACCTTTTCTACAATCCAAGCAACGCCCCTTTTTTTTTGTCCAACGTACGTCTTCTTCTCCACCTTTGTCCGCGACAAAGAGGTCTTGGTTTCGCTTTATGATATTGAATGCCAACAAGTTTTGTAACAAAGTTTCCTTTGTTTTGTTCTTGTCGCGTTCAGGATCAAGCCAACACAAACCTTCAAGTCACCACTTCGTTTGGTGCCTTGTCGATTACAATTTCGACACAAGACAAGTCGTATACTACTTTCTTGCGTCCCTAGTTATCCAGGCAACGTATCTTATGTTTATACGTCGCGTGTTTCCTGTTCTGAAACAGGATTCAGCATGCTTCTTTCTTCTTCTGTTGTCGCGTGATGTAAGTCACCAACAACGTCCTGTACAGTTTTCTTTTTCCTTCCCTTTGTCGTTACTTTTAGTCCCAACAAAGTTTTCTCCCACCAACGTTTGGTGTCAACGTTTGTTCCTTCAATCTTTGTTGGATTGAAGTCGTTGCTATCTTGCAACTATCGTTGGTTCTGATCGTGCACTATCTTCCCCAACATCCTTGGTGTCTTCCCTTCTTGGTCTCTTGATCCTCTTGATCAAAAAGCTTGAATCAATTCTTGCAATCTTTGTAAACCATCGGCTCTGATGCCATGTTAATATTTCTCACAGGTTCATATTTCCAGGATCGTTAAAATGAGATTGACAAGAACATGATTCAATAATATAAACAACATAATTCTGAATTATATTGTATTGAGACACACCTCTAAACATTACATTATGGCTCCTATATATAGGCTTCCAACAGGTTCAAACGAACCATTGTGTCCCTTCGAAAAGTCAACTAACTAACTAACATAACTACCATATAACTAACTATAACAGCTATTCGGTTATTAACTTTCTATCGTACAATATTGGTCCTTTAACTATCGTTATTTACATATGTACAAGACTTATGCAATTAGATAGGCTAACAGATCCAACTAGAATGGTTTATTCGCGAGTGCTACATCAATGTGTTCGGTTCATAGTGTTCAACCCTGCCCCGTCAGCTTTCGGGGATACCATGTCATGCAACATCCCTAAATCCGTTACATATGTCCTCATGGAGTTACTTTGACACTGAACAAAATCCATTGGACACGAACCCAAAGCAACGCGAGACGAATGTGAGGCAACTTGTGCACCAAGAAACTCCAAATACATGCAGTTTTGTCTAACAGAAGTCTCTGCCGAGTACAAAACAAAATCACGTACCATCAAGGATGTGGCCTCCAGGTAAGCACAAAGAAGAATCCGAACATGATTTAAGATTAATTGATAAATAAGAGCCAATAGCTTCATTAATAATATCTTTACCCTCATTAGCGCCTAAAGAGGAAATATATGTACATTCAAAGCTAAAATTTAAACTCCATAAGGCTTGATTTCCACTTGTAAGAAGCTGTTGGAATAATTGTACCCATCTTCCAAGCTCCAGGTTCGAAATGCATGCATTATGCTGGGACCCGCTTCTTTTAGCAAAAAGATGTGCTTTAGCCATTGCATCAACTAGATGTTCACCAGGTATATTTGAAAGAACAAGAAATCTCTTCATTTCTTTGAGTTCATTCTCACAATTGGTCAAGAAAATTTCAACACCTCTATTAGGCATTGCTCGTGATGTGGTTTCAGGATTTACATCACATCTTAGGATATTAAACTCTGCAAATTATGTTTTGTAGCATCTTTAATCCATCTCTGGAGATAATGTAGATTTGATGTCACCCGTGTTATAAAACACGTTTTAAATAGTGTATCGTCATAATATGTTCAATGAGAACAATTGATTGAATAAAGGAAAAAAAGTTAGTTTCAATTGAGAAATATCAGCTGTAGGATCTCATGCCATTTATGCAATTGGTTTCCAATAAAATTTCTCCGAACAACCATTTATGAAGGGAGTTTATTTTGGCTTATTTGATTATCTGTAAGGTTATTTTAAATTTTGAAAAACGAATAAGCTCATTTTTTACAAACCCCACAAAATCGGCTTATACGCTTATTGAATTTGAAATTTTGGAAAGTGAGATTCTTGTGGTTTGTGAGAATGTTATGTATGACACACATGCTTAAAAATATATACAATTTGAAATTTTGGAAAGTGAGATTCTTGTGGTTTGTGAGAATGTTATGTATGACACACATGCTTAAAAATATATACAAATAAAAAAAATATATAAAAACATCTATTCAGTCATTGTGGAATTGCTTAGTTGATTACCTCTCGACGCCTGTCTTGGTTGATTACCTCTCGAGGCCTGTCTTGGGATGGTGTTTTTCATATATAAAAGTTTTCCAGAGGTATTATCCTCCTTTACCAAACAACTTTCATGACTTCACCCAAATGGGACACCTAGGTTCATGTCTCATGTCCAATTCTTATTTAGAGCCTGCCTATGGAGATTTAGGTCATATGGGTAACTTACTGGTGCGGGTTGGGTTGAGCCAAACATCTGGGGTCCAAACTTTATAATATTATTTAAAACACTTAACAATGTTAAATATGATTACAAAAACTATGTTAGTTCACTATATATCCTGTATTCTTAATCGAATCGTATACGCAGGATGTTTTATTTAAATATATATGTTTTGACACGGTCGACCCACTTGACATATTTCCTTTTTAACTTGACTTGTGCGACCCGTAGAGATAAAAGAGAACTCAGTTCGATCAAGTCATGGGTTAAATTTAAACAAAACGCCAGTTAATAACCATTTAAATTAATACTAACAAATATATGCAGCTTTGGCATATTTCAACAACAAATCTTCTTGGAGATACATATAAAGGACAAAAAGGATTCAAGCTTGACATACAACAAAAAAAGATTGACCAGAAAACTAGAATTGAAGACCATGTTCTCGGGCTGCATCAGCAAGTGCTTGAATACGTCCATGATAAGGATAACCACCTCTATCGAAGGCTACAGCTGTGATCCCTTTCTCGATGCACGACTTTGCAATTGCTTCCCCAATTTTCTTAGCAACATCCTGAAACCAAAAATTCAACATTAACACCTGATTCTCTAAAATCAAGCAACAATATTTTTCAGTAGTATACAGACAGGAACACACACATACATAGGCCTTATTTTAATCAGACGATATACATATTTACCTTTCCATAAGCCTATTATTGATATTGTTAATTTACATTCTCTGTCTAGAATGAAGAAGCTAATACTGCATGCATTTTCAACAATCGATCATTTGCACTCCCTAATAGATCGCTGAATAGTACTGTATATTTTTAGGTGCTGAACCATAACAATGACAGTTTTAAGCATAAGTTTAGCTATAGGTGTTCATATCTTGCAGCATTCAAGAGGCATGCTCTATGCATATGTAAAATCTTCTAGCGACTTCTATGTGTAATTGCTTATTGTGTAGTAAGTTTTGTTGAAAATGCTACTTACAATAGTGGGACCGGAGGTGAAATCAAATTCCTCAGAGAGCGGTTTCTGCATAGTTGAAGCTGATGCAAGAGTATGCATTTTGGTATCGTCAATCACCTGGACATACATATGCTTGTTGGAGCGGAAAACACACAATCTTGGTCTCTCTGGTGTCCCTTCCACCTATAATAAAAGAATGTGAGAAATTTCACAATAGCTGTGAATGACATGATTCATAAAATACTGCACAGCAAGTGATATGGATCAAACTTCAGCTTGTAACTAAAATCCACCATTTATTCACTCAATCCTGTAAAAAGCTATTCAAGGCTCGAAGATAAGGTCTACTTGTTTTTGAAAAACGATAATTCTTTACAGGTTCAGTTGGAATATTTTTACCAGTTGCACAGAAAGTGAAAAGTTACAAGCTGACACTTGCACAAAAACAAATAGTAAAATGTTCAAATGCCACAAAATAAATCCAAGTTTCACCAATCCATCTAAATCACTAGAATTAGTCGTATTTCTTATAGGCAAAAGCACAGACTAACAACAAACTTACGCCTTTGGCCCATTTTGGTAATCATAATATTTCCAACCCGTTTAGTAACAGCTGGCTAAGTTAGTATATAGTGCAAAAAACAATAAACAGATAGAGACATTAAAAAGCTTTGGATACCACGATAAGCCTTCCAAACACTTACAATTGCCAAAATTGGCCAAAGACTCATGACTATCATCATAAAACGTGTGACATCTGCTAGGTGCAAACAACCCTAAAGTGGCCACCGGCCACGCCAACATCCTAAAAAAGGAGGGTTTTACCCGGTTTGAGCTGTGTGTAGCGTTAGGTTCAAACCCCGTAGATTATAGGTAAGAGAAAAAATATATATATATTATATACACAATTAGCATACATTGACCAACATTGGGATAAAAATTGAAACTTTAGTGGTTTAAATTAAGGGGGTGTTCGTTTAAGCTTATATGTGGGCTAATGAGCTTATTTGAATTCGGCTTATATTTCATAAACCTTTATTTTCCGGCTTATTTTGAGACTTAGTGGGCTTATATAAGTTTATTATGATATGATAAACTTATATAAGCCCACAGGTCTCAAAATAAGCCGGAAAATCGGGGCTTATGAAATATAAGCCGAAATCAAATAAGCTCATAAGCTCACATATAAGCTTAAACAAACACCCCCTAAGACAATTATAAACTTTGTTACATTAAGAAGATACTTTCATCATCAAACATCCCCTAATAATTTATAAAATTAGGACAAAAAATGTATAAAATAACTAGGGGTATAAAAAAATAGACCTTCTTACGGATACGAGCATGACGCGCTTGTCTGTTATCTTGCCTAGTCCTTGCAGCAGCAGTTATAACCAACGAGGCTTTTCTCCCGTTAGTTAACGGTAACGGGGATTGAACGAAGAGCTTAGTTTGGTTAAGATTGGCTGCTGCACTTTGTAGAAATGATAAAGACATTGATGACATTGTTGTTTTTGCACACACTTGTTACTTGTTAAAAAAATAACTGATGAATAGATAATGTTTTTGTTGAAATAGATAGAAGATAGATGAAGATGATACTCTTTTTATATAATTGGTCCTTTTAGGTTTATGTTTTTATAAAAAGAAGACCAAGTTGCTCTTCTTTGAGTAAATTACACTGTTCGTCCCTATAGTTTAGCCATAATAACATCTCAAGTCTCTCGACTTTCATTTTTGCATGGTCAGTCCTTATAATGAAGTTGCGATGTTATTAAGGTCAAACCACAGGGAAGACCGGTGTAATTGGTAAGGACGAATGATGTTATAAAACTTCATTATAAGGACCAATCATGCAAAAATGAAAGTCGAGAGACTTGAGATGTTACTACGTTGACCAACTAATGTAGATTTAATAGCCTTTAGGTTTTAGTTAAACTAGATGAGTACCCGTGCATAGCAACGGAATTTTATAGCGGCAGATAGTTTTAGTGATAAAAAAAGTTTATGGGTTATAAATGAAAAATAATAAAACTCTGAGGATTTTAAGATTAAACATAATGTTTTGAAACCCGTTTCGACCCGGGTGGTTCAACCGGTTGAATCGTTTTGGTCGAAAAACGGGTCAATTTAAACCGGGTCATCCCGACGGGTTGGGTCGAAAAAACAGGGCAAATTAAACCGGGTCAACCCGCCGGGTTTGAAGCGTCCCGGGTCAACCCGGTTTTCGGTGTGTATTAATAGCAAATATTTCAACACTTCAATACTTTCCAAATACATAGTTTAATTTCAATACTTTTCAAATATGCTAAAAGTTTGACTATTTTTCAATATTTCAACATTTCAGCATTGATCATTTTCACTTTATATGTAGTTAGATAGCGTTTACATTGTGATTGAATATTAATAGTCACTTTTGTTTATAAAATGTGCTGACATACTTAATTTCTGATTATTAATGGTCAATTATTAATGTGTCAATTATGATTATTAATTTCTCGGACCATAATCTTATATTTCCTTTCCAAGAATGTTCATAAGAAATTTTGAACGCGGGATACTTGCATTATACACTTATCATGGGGATAGAGGTGTATTTTCATCTCATGTATTGTGAAAACACCCCTAGGAGGGTAGGGAGTAATAACATGTTATAACACCAACACCCCCGTCAAGTAAGCGCCACATCATTTTAATACCAAATAATATAATACTAAAAACACAGGAACTCATAACACCAAATAACACCATTTTCAGGGACCCACTTTTTNTAGATACCACGATAAGCCTTCTAAACACTTACAATTGCCAAAATTGGCCAAAGACTCATGACTATCATCATAAAACGTGTGACATCTGCTAGGTGCAAACAACCCTAAAGTGGCCACTGGCCACGCCAACATCCTAAAAAGGGAGGGTTTTACCCGGTTTGAGCTGTGTGTAGCGTTAGGTTCAAACCCCGTAGATTATAGGTAAGAGAAAAAATATATATATATATTATATACACAATTAGCATACATTGACCAACATTGGGATAAAAATTGAAACTTTAGTGGTTTAAATTAAGGGGGTGTTCGTTTAAGCTTATATGTGGGCTAATGAGCTTATTTGAATTCGGCTTATATTTCATAAACCTCAATTTTCCGGCTTATTTTGAGACTTAGTGGGCTTATATAAGTTTATTATGATATGATAAACTTATATAAGCCCACAAGTCTCAAAATAAGCCGGAAAATCGGGGCTTATGAAATATAAGCCGAAATCAAATAAGCTCGTAAGCCCACATATAAGCTTAAACAAACACCCCCTAAGACAATTATAAACTTTGTTACATTAAGAAGATACTTTCATCATCAAACATCCCCTAATAATTTATAAAATTAGGACAAAAAATGTATAAAATAACTAGGGGTATAAAAAAATAGACCTTCTTACGGATACGAGCATGACGCGCTTGCCTGTTATCTTGCCTAGTCCTTGCAGCAGCAGTTATAACCAACGAGGCTTTTCTCCCGTTAGTTAACGGTAACGGGGATTGAACGAAGAGCTTAGTTTGGTTAAGATTGGCTGCTGCACTTTGTAGAAATGATAACGACATTGATGACATTGTTGTTTTTGCACACACTTGTTACTTGTTAAAAAAATAACTGATGAATAGATAATGTTTTTGTTGAAATAGATAGAAGATAGATGAAGATGATACTCTTTTTATATAATTGGTCCTTTTAGGTTTATGTTTTTATAAAAAGAGGACCAAGTTGCTCTTCTTTGAGTAAATTACACTGTTCGTCCCTATAGTTTAGCCATAATAACATCTCAAGTCTCTCGACTTTCATTTTTGCATGGTCAGTCCTTATAATGAAGTTGCGATGGTCAAACCACAGGGAAGACCGGTGTAATTGGTAAGGATGAATGATGTTATAAAACTTCATTATAAGGACCAATCATGCAAAAATGAAAGTCGAGAGACTTGAGATGTTACTACGTTGACCAACTAATGTAGATTTAATAGCCTTTAGGTTTTAGTTAAACTAGATGAGCACCCGTGCATAGCAACGGAATTTTATAGCGGCAGATAGTTTTAGTGATAAAAAAAGTTTATGGGTTATAAATGAAAAATAATAAAACTCTGAGGATTTTAGGATTAAACATAATGTTTTGAAACCCGTTTCGACCCGGGTGGTTCAACCGGTTGAATCGTTTTGGTCGAAAAACGGGTCATCCCGACGGGTTGGGTCGAAAAAACAGGGCAAATTAAACCGGGTCAACCTGCCGGGTTTGAAGCGTCCCGGGTCAACCCGGTTTTCGGTGTGTATTAATAGCAAACATTTCAACACTTCAATACTTTCCAAATACATAGTTTAATTTCAATACTTTTCAAATATGCTAAAAGTTTGACTATTTTTCAATATTTCAACATTTCAGCATTGATCATTTTCACTTTATATGCAGTTAGATAGCGTTTACATTGTGATTGAATATTAATAGTCACTTTTGTTTATAAAATGTGCTGACATACTTAATTTCTGATTATTAATGGTCAATTATTAATGTGTCAATTATGATTATTAATTTCTCGGACCATAATCTTATATTTCCTTTCCAAGAATGATCATAAGAAATTTTGAACGCGGGATACTTGCATTATACACTTATCATGGGGATAGAGGTGTATTTTCATCTCATGAGGTGTATTTTCATCTCATGTATTGTGAAAACACCCCTAGGAGGGTAGGGAGTAATAACATGTTATAACACCAACAACCCCGTCAAGTAAGCGCCACATCATTTTAATACCAAATAATATAATACTAAAAACACCAGGAACTCATAACACCAAATAACACCATTTTCANAAATTTGAATTTTAAATATATCCCGCTCGTATTTGAATTTGAAATTAAATATATCCCGCTCCTATTTGAATTTGAATTTTAAATATATCCCGCTCCTATTTGAATTTGAATTTTAAATATATCTTGCTCCTATTGTTTCAAACGGCTATAAATAGCATACCAATTTAATTTTTTTTTCAAACTTCAAACATTTGAAATGAATAATCGTTGGTCAGTAGAAGAAGAAATCTTGCTAGCTCAAGTTTGGGTTGCAGTTCATGAAGATGCTGTCAAGTGTCAACCACAATGCAAACTCTTTTTGGAACCGGGTTGTAGCCATGTTCAACAATCTTTCTGACGGTGTCAATCGAAACAACGATATGGTCACGAGTAAATGGAGCAGACTCAACTGTGATTGTGTTGTATTCAATGCTATTTACAAACAGTTGCGGCTAACAACCGGGGACGATCACACTGTTTGTCTCATGAATGCAATGAGAATTTTTAAAGAACGCTATGGTGGGAAAAGCTTCAAATATGTTCACGTGTGGGAGGTTTTGAGAAACCACCCCAGATGGGCCGAATAAAATACTTAACGGTGTTGTATGTCTTGTTTTCGTATCGTATTGTAATGTTTTTTTTTTAAGGAAATGAATTTATTTAAAAGAAACATACTTAACACAAATACTTAAACGTTACATAAACATAAATTAAAAACGATACTAAATTAAAACATCATATAAACATAAACCTAAACTTCAGTTGTAGTCCGGGTGATCCTAGGTTTGAGAGTTGTCGGAGTCGTAACCATCGTCATACGCAGAGTAGCTCGCAAACTTCTCTGCCTCTAACTGAGCTTCCAACCTACTTAGCTCACGCTCCTTGTCAGAGTTCCAGCCACCATCATCAGTTGCCACATTTTCCTCAAAACTTAGTTGGAAGTGATCCAGATGAGGCAGCTGTTGTTGTTGCACAACAACTCTTGGTGCAGATGAACTTGATGCACCTTGTTGTTGTTGTTGTTCAACCATAGCAGATTCCACATTTTCTTCAAAACTCCAACGGATCTTGTTGGAGATTTGAGCCTGGTTGACACAAACCCACAGCGATTCAACAACAGCAGCGTCTTTACGATATTCATCGTACAAGAACGTGTCGATCACATATTTCCTATCATCTGAGATGTCTGTGCACGCTGCGTAGCGTTCTCTAAGTCGTCGTTTCAGTTGTTTCGCAAGCTCAAACTTCTTGATGACTTCCACAATAACATTTTGGCAATCCGTGTCGCCTTCTCGGTATCTTTTTTGATAAATCGTTGCAGTTGTTTTTGAAAAATAGCCGTTATTTTCAAACGGTAAAAGTGAGGTACACGTTTTTTGTTTTTGTTTTTTTTTTTTTTTTGATTTGAAATTCAAATGTCTCAACGCACGTTAATATGTTAACGCATTTGGAAACGCCAACAATAACGCGAAGGGTACGAATTGGGCATAACGTGAGCACGCCGTTGTTTTCATGCCATGTAGGCAATAACGCTGGTTTAGTGTTACCATTCCCAGCCCTCTAAGGGTTCAATGAAATGTCATATTGAAGCTATTTTGTGATTTTTTGAGTTTGAATGTGTTCATTTGAATATTAATGTTTAGTATTCATGAATGCGGAAAGAGATAACTAGTACAGCAGTACAACAAATACAAATTCATACAAGATATATGTGAATGTTATAATTCGAATTTGGGCCATATTCTTCAAACAAGACTAGCGAATCTAGGTATGAGAAATCTCGTGATGTACTGGAAATGCACTTTCTCATGTACAAAATAAAGCATGTACAGGAAAAGTGCAAATGCCATTGAAACCCCACTGATGAAAAATAGACCACGAAAACCTTCAAGGTTTAAAATTTTGGGCGCAGGCTCGGAATCTATTTTTTTTTATGAAACCACTTATCTTCCAATAACTTTAAAGTTCCGTCTTCTCGTAATCTGGCAATCTGAATTGACATCTCAGGGGCCAACGTTGAACCTTTCGGGAATGCCTGCACATTTTTAAAACTAACATTTGACTAGGATTGACTTTATCTACAATGTCACACTTTCATATTTAACTTAAGCCAGTTACATGCAACAAACCGAAGGTAAGGAAGCAAATTTAACTTAAAACACATTAGCTCAAATTTCGACCTATTTAAGACTGAATGGGTCGATTCCAGTTACATTCTATCTTTAGCGGGTCAAACTGAAGGTAAAGAAAAAGATTAGCTTAAATAAAGTGGTTGCACTAGTCAAAAGTGACCCACATTGTATGTTTAATGCATAAACCCACCTAACTCATTTTAATCAAGAAAAAAAACTTGGATTTTTTTTTATTATATTGGGTAATATAGTTCTCATCCCGTTCAAAAGATTGACCTGCTTTGACCTCTTACCCATGTTAACGCTATTATTAAAGAATTGTACAGTGAAGAGACTCACAAAGCCAAAACCATTGGTGATAGTGTGAGATACGGTCATCGAGTAGCCAGATGGATATTGAGCAATATAAGGAATTTCATCAACAATTGCATCAACACCATGGTTATTACTGCCACATGTCAAAGCATCACCATATTCCTCCGGTGAAGAATATGGCTTCAACCTGGTGTCTTCGAAATTCATGTTCCTAAGGGCTCCCTGTACATGGGAACCATACGGGTATCCAATAGACCCTCTCTTTGATGCTAACTGAATTTGTTCAACAGTTAATAGCGAACTTAATGTTACAGTGTAACTTGAAACGAGCACAAGCACTACGAACAACCACACTATGACTACAAATCTTGACAAATTACTCTGCAGGTTCTCCCCTGAAATTTTCAAAACCTAAACTTAAATTGGTTTAGCTTTTACTAAATTTCTGTTCGCCATTATACTTAGATGTGTTTGTGGCCAAAAAAAAAAAAAAAAAAACCCCACTAAAACAGGGTGCTAGAGAGCTTACTATGAGCATAAACGGTGTTGAAAGGCAACACCAGAAAGTTGTCCCGATTTGTTCTGATGTATGAAGCCTTGAATTTCTTCAATTTGTCGCGATGTTCAGTATCCAAACGACCAATGCCAGTCCAAATAAAAAACAAGGCAGACAGCAATCCAAAGATTCTGAACTTTAGTGGTTTCAAAAAGACCCAAATGCTTGTTTTGGCATTTCTTGATAGTGTTGCAAGGCCAATATCCGTAAATGAAGTCAACATATTTAGATCTAGGGCTAATGACTTGAAAATACATCTAAGTTGACACTTTTTGTTGTTCTATGTAGCAATCTTTTTTTTTGCTATTATAACACAAACTTTTTGAATTTCGTCTATTGTGTGTATTTTGTGACCATTTTACCCTTACTTTTTTCAAATTTTGAGGGGTAAAATGGTCATTTTACATGAAAAAAGGTCACAAAATACATACAATAGACGAAATTCAAAAGGTTTATGTTATAATAGCAAAAAAAAAAAAAAAAGTTGGCTACATAGAACAACAAAAAGTGTCAACTTTGATGCATTTTCAAGTCATTAGCCCTTAGATCTATTAGCTATGATTGTTATATCTCCAATTGCAACATCAAATTCCTGATACAAATGATAATAATAAATTACAAGTTATATTTCTTTCCCAATATATATTGATGACAAAGAATACTCGTTTATATAACATGCATACCCTGTTATGGACTCGATACATGAGGTCATTGTAACTGCCACTCATAAATGGATCATAAGCTTTTCCCATAAATGGAATATATTCAAAGGCTACATCGCTACCTAATCCATTAAAGGCCGCCCGGAATACTTCTGCACAAAACCCTGAAACGATTGTTGAATTACTTTTATCATCATAACTCACTTGAAACAATTTCCCTTTCCTGGCCAGATGATATCAGGAATTGAATTTAGCTTATCAATCTTTCTGATTAAACCAACACCCTTTGTCCAAAACCCAACCCTTCGCTCCCTGTTACCTATCACATTTATTATTTCTAAGATTTGTGTACTCATCCTACCATTCATAAGTTGGAAAGTACCAGCCAAAGAACGAAATGAGATTCTTAACATCTGATCCATAAGAGATATATCCATTGGAATTTTGCTAGATGTTTCCTAGTTTTTTATATTTGATTTAAGAACGGCCTGCCCTAGAGTTTGTGTCCTCTCAATAGCCATTGCTAGTGCTGAAACTGCATCATATGCCCAGACACCATAAGGGTTTATTTTCTTGAGCTCTATCAAAGGGTTCATAGCATGATGTTCATGATGTTCCTTTTTCCATTTCAATGTGAAGTTGTGAAGATCCCTTGACTGTGGAATATACGATCTAAAATCCACCACACCTTGCATAGACTCAATAACTTCATCATCCACGAAGTAAAAAAAGTCCATAGTTTTACTCGTGATAATCCATTTGTATCTTGCATCCATCAATCCTAAATATTTTGCTTTTAATAAAACACGGGATGCAAGAGAATGACAAGCATGCATGATGCATATATTTGTTTGTCATCATCCTTGTAAGTCTCAATAACTTTTTGTGCAAGTCTCATTACATGGAAATGTCGCGGGTGCATAGTTTCTTTTAGCTTAGGAACAACCGTTGCAAGTGCACTTATGTATTAAACTCTCATGCTACGCACTTATCAAAACTTTCCTGCTTACCAAATTGCACAAAGTTAGAACCAATGGTCACACGGCGAAGCACGAGTAACAATTGTACTTACTTATTCAACTATACTCCCTATGGAAATCGTTGTATCTTTGACGATGTTGGACATAATCATGTTAAAATAAAATTCAGTCAGCTTTTTATAAGTTATGTAAGATCATACAGTAGTTATGGTTGACACGAATATCTTCAAAATTGGGATAGACTCGTTAGATAAGATGTTTGACTTTTGAGTCAAATTATTGAATTTGATCAAATTCAGTGTCGACAGACTTAAATTTGGATATTAATTCCTCATATTTTGTACTTAAATTTGATCAGATCAGCTGTTGTTGTGTGAAGATGGTCTAAATGTGCCAACTTGAATTCCATTAAACAATATAGAGGATCATATGGGTCAATGTGGGAGATATTAAACTGCTTCTAATCTTTCAATCATGTCTTAACTTGTGGGGTTAGTAACTACTTTCACGCTATAACTATCAACCAATTTAGAGTTTGAAATAAGTTCAATTCATGGATTTCAGTAAACAGAGTTGACTTCTTCAGAAAGTCAACTGCATTATTGTTGAAAAAGAATTCATTTATGCTTTCACCAGTGATTGTTTTAAAAGGGTGAGAAGTAAATAAGAGGACATCCAAGTTGTGATTTTTCACGCTTTGTCAAAAAGGTTTGAATTTGAACTGTAAGATTATTTATTTTCATTTTGGCCATTAGTGCTACAAATAGTTTCAAAGTAAGTCAATCAGTAAGCAAATGAATACTATATTTCTTTTTCTATTGTTGCCTGCGTTGTTCCATAAATAGTTAGATGTATCTTTGGTACATTAGTTATTTGGAAAACAAAATTGAGTTCTAAAAACCCCGAAAATGAGAAATAATATGGATATGAGTGGTGAATTTCAGTTTTTGTTTTGATACTTTCGACCTTGTTTACACAAAAATCTGTGTTGGTAGCGGTTTGTCTCAAAGTAAATCCTCAGAACTTACATTTTGTTTATTAAAACGATAATCTACATAGCATACAATATTCTTGGCGACCGAATAATTAATTTTAGGAAGAAAACAATAATTACGTTAAAAACAAGAAGGGGCTTGTGTCAGTGCTGATCAGTCGTGGTTTCAGTAAATTTGCAGTCGATACAAGCGAGTTTGGATTTGGATCAGATATCCCGTTCATTAGTGAGCACAACATTTGAGCAACGGAGGGTACCTCCTGCCACTTGAGCCTTTGGTCATTGCGATAGATCGAAAATCGAGCATTGGCCACTGGTGTCACTGAACTGCGTGATTACTTGTCAAAGTCAGTATCCTTTGGCTGAATTCTTCGAGTGTCACCTCAACACTGCTTAACCGACATCATTTCAAAGCAAACCGAATCATCAACAACCAGTCATAGTGACGGTTGTACCGAGGGTTTCCTTCACTTTTCATTATCCAAAGTGGCCTCAAGTTGGTGCCTCTTTCCACAGGAGACGATGGTCCCGGGTCAACGGTTATTCCATAGAGCTGGGATGGGTGTGCTTCCTGAAGCGTGTAAACCTCAATTTCCGTGATGTTTTAGCAAAACAGCTTCTAGTCATCTCACTTAGATGATCTACTGAAGATTTTGAGTTTTACGAATCAAAGACATTTGGAGTTGCTTGTTGGTACACTAAGAGCTGCCCACGGGAACCAAGTTTTTGGAAGGTATTCCTTGGTCAAGGTTGTTGTTGCCAAGCTGATCTAAAGCTTAAGAATCTTGTGTACCGTGAATTCACTGAACATCATTGGCCCAAAGAGTGTTGCAAAAAGCCCGTTTGTATCCCCTTGACGGATAACTCGATTCCTTAAAAGCCACTGAGAGGTGTGAAGTGAAGTTGTAGATAAGCATCAATGAGGCAGTCCTTAGCATTGTTGTTAAGGCCGGGATGAGTGGTAGACTCAATTCTTGATGTCTCGTATGAACGCGTTGAAGGTCGTTACTGGCGATCCTTGTACACATTGATCAGGGATCATGTTGTCATTTGTAGATGAGGTTGGTTTCTTATGTGTTCATCGAACCATCTGCCATACAGTTTTGGAGACTCTCAAGGAATAGTATTTCTCTGACGGTTTGGTCATAGTTTTTTTTTTGTTTTTTTTTGGTTGATTACTCGTTGATAAGTAGATTCAGTATGTGACAAAATAACCTCCAATACTAAGCCCACTAGCACTATAACAGCTACAATGCGTTAACCGTGAGAATTAACCGCTGTGAGAGTAAGCCGAGCAAGCAAAGGTAAGCCGGCTGTACAGTAACGCACTGGAACGTGTAACCGCTGATACTTACCCGCTGACCGGATAGTACGCTGAATAACTTAAGGCGCTAAGAAAGTAGACCGCTGGAAGGGAAACGGCAACACGAGTACAAACGGGTGACAGCGTAAAATGCTCGCTGACCGACGTACTTGTACTTAACCGATATTACTACCCGACTAAACCTCCCAAACTAACCGCTGTGAAGTAAACCGCTGGAGTTAACCGGCGAATACGCAGTACAGGGGGTAACATCGTAGATGTTCGCTCAATACTTGTACTTAACCGGCTAGTAGGGCTAAGCCGCGTGGAGACCGCAAGGCGTGACGCTGTGAAGAATCCTTTAATCGAAGGAGCTAACGCTGGCAGAGGAAAGAAGTTCAGGTAAACCATCAGTGACACCTCACAACACGCTAGATATGGTGTTGAAACAACTGATAAACTAATGAATTAAGCCTTTCTAACCTGAAGTACAAGAAAGATTCACAAGAAACACTACAAAGCGAGCACAATTATTTTATGTATTGATCATATAATATCACTTATGTAGAAATCTCTAAAAAACTCTATTAAACCAGCAGTTTCTTGTTTTAGGATGTAACCGATTGGTCTGTTTGTATTGTTGTGATACTAGTTTTAACTTTCAAACGAGAATAATCATGTGGTGTTTTTTGTTCCATATTGTTCAAGAAGAGAACGAAAGATAATTCTAGAGTGTGTTAATTGTGTGTTTGAGAGAGAGAAGTGAAGCCCTTAGAGAGATTCTCTCATTAAGAGTTAGAGATGAGGGAGGAAGCTTACCCTCTCCAAGTGAGTGGGATGATGGGGTTATAGTATACATGATGTGTTTGCCACTTTAGGGCGTGCCGTTCACTTGGGCTGCGGTAGGTATATCGTGGATATGATTCTCTACTTAATCTACTTCTAGAACTACGTCATACTACGTTCTAATGTAATTCTAGTGCGGAGCTAAAAGTGTTTTTAATATATCTGGGGGTGACCGATATCTTACTTCATGGGTGATTTTGTATTTTTCTTTATCCAAAAATGTTTATTCTCTTAACAAATTTGTCCTTGGGAAAAGTACAAAGGAATGGCGGATGAGACAAGCCCCTTCTTGTTTTTAACGTAATTATTGTTTTCTT